>SNQJ01S0016369.1:37651-61594 GCA_010110895.2 Picea sitchensis | reverse complement strand
TAAGGTGGCTTCGAGTCACTCCCGATCTGGTGTTCTGTCCATGCAAATGTTTTGTAGCAGACTTCAAATGACGGATCTATGTGGCAACAATTCATTGGTTGTAAATCTAAATCATGGATGACAATGTCCTCGGCTGTTCCTCCAGAACTGTGGTCTTTTCAGTAGCGTCCTTCCGTTGGCAACCACAACAACATCAATCAGATGTAGCACTTGAATTCCGCCCAGCATTTCTTTCAGATGTTTAAAGCACGGGTTATATGCAGCGATTCTTCACAACCCAGCAGCAACGAATCTTCAATTACAGGCAGCGATTCACAGTTATCTCACGGCCCCCTTCTCTCTGACGCACAATTGATTACTTTTGCACAAATGGCAGGCAGATGGCATGGTGGATGAATTGGAACGCAGGTAGACGGCTCCTTTCAACGTAGACAGGTGTAGAACCGGTGGCAAATGAGCAGCGATCACTCAAACAAAACACAAAGAAATTCACACAGTCGGCTTTCTTTAAATCTTCTTCACCAGCGATGACTCCTTCACATTCTGTCTCCGCTTGATTTTCTTCGAATCTGGAAGAGCTCTCACATTCTCTTGGCCTTCCTGTGAGGGAATCAAGCCAGACTAGGCTCTGATACCATGATAAAATTCATGAGAGCAGAGGCACACAGGAATAACAAAAACAATATATTATATTACTGCCTTGTTACACACATACATAGCTACATATATAGCTAGATTTAGATCCAACCGATTCCATACTTGGAGGGAGTGGTTGAGAGAATATCTCAACAACTCTAACAAACCAAAACCAACTCTAAATTAATCATTAATTCTAACAAGTAAAACACGATTTACTGTATGCTCTAACCCTCAATTTTAAGGGTAAAAAATAATGGGAAATTCGAATTCCATACCAAACTATATAGGTTGCAACTTGATCAATGCAATGAGCCTACGCCAACTCGTAAAATGGAAATTTCATGCCACGGTTTATTAAGAAATAAAAATATAAATATGGAGACATGCAAATATCCAACCGTATCAAAATCATAAGGATTTCTCTAGTCAATGCTACACAGGATACATATTGAAAAAATAGTGTTCCTTTTGAGTAACCTAGTGAATTGGTTACATTAATTTATTCACATCCACTTTAGGAAGACACATATCATGAAAAAGAGTGTGAGAGTGAAGCCCCATGGAATGGGAGGATTCAACTCCTCCCTGGTGGAACGGTTGTTTTGGGTAGTTGGTGTTCATGAATTTAATAAGAAATGTAGATAATTTATCATGTTCGTCATTCAATGTGGTAAGCTAGTGTATTCAATGTAGTAAGCTAGTATTTAATTTTAGTAAAGGTTTATTTTTATCAATATGAGCTTTTGTGATTTTAGTTTGCAAGTTTTCACATGTTTTCTTAACATTAAAACCATGGTTTCCAAGGAATTTGACTTTGGTGGCCATCTAGATGGGGTGCACAAGAAAAAAGGGGACGGGAGGTTGGGATTAGTGGATCCACAGAAAATACACATGAGAGAGTTATACAGATGTGATAAGTGTGAATTTCTAGAGCCATTAAGATAAGAAGTCAATACGGAGGTGAGTGGGTCTACATTAGAGAAAAGGATAATGGAAGAGGGGAACATTGCGATCAACACGATGCTAGGATACTAGTGAGGTAGGTCCTGAATAAAGGTGTTGACACTCAATAATGGGGAAAGTGGGTCCACATAGAAAAATATTAATGGAAGAGGGGACCACTACAATCAACACAATGCTAGTAGTCTGTTATCACCTAAACTTGTCAGGGTCCTGTCAGTTGGTGGTTTATACCTAAGTCCATGCCTATGCCTCGTTTTTCTCCCTTTCGCAAGCCATGTCTTTATTTTTTCCCCTTTAGCCGACAAAGTCATTTTGTTTTCCTCTTTTGTTTAAGCACTCATCTCCGTTACCTCTATCATTGATCCTTTTGTTTTCCCGAACCCTTAGCCAGTCATCCAAGTTTTTATTTTACGCAGGCCGCAACCATGAGCACAAAGCGCAACACTTAGAGAGGTCTGATTTGAACTCAAATCAAGTGAGGGAGCAAGTTTAGTTTTCGGAAGTGGAGATTCCATTCAAAGTTCAGATTTGTGGCCCTCATGCGTTCGGGATGATGAAGTCACACGAAGTTTAACATCAGACAAAGGCCCAAAGTCGCAAGGTCAATCCTAGACGTTGGCACTGGGAGGGGCACATGGTGAAAGATCATCATTTCACGGCTTCAAAACTTGAGAAGTACAGATGGAAGGTTGTTAGAACTTGCTATGTCTGAACTCGTGAAATGACCTAGACCATTCAATTCAGAAGGGCATGTGGCGAAAGATCAACATTTCAGAGCTTCAAAACTCGTGAAGTGCAGAGGCAAGGTTGTTAGAACTCGCGAAGTCTAAACTTGCGAAATGATATGGGCCGTTAGATCAAGGAAATCCATGGACCGTCGATATGAGGCGAGCACTGAATCGGAAATCGGGAGAAGGGAGGTGAGTAACCTTTCATTTTCTTGAGACACAAAATCCCGATACGATGAAGATTATATCTGGACCATGGATATTATAGGGATAGGTGGCAGTCTATCTGATGGCTCACGAAAGTGAATTTTGATAGTTTTAGGAGCAATCGTGGTCGTCAGATGCATAGAAGATCCGACCGTCGATCTGAAGAAGGAAAATTTCGCATATTGGGTATCGAGAGAGTGTAGTCAAGTGATGTGAAGCCTCGAAACATGAAATCGTGATGTGCCTAGGGGTTGGGCCCATGGTCATGACCCGAGGTTGCATGTAGGACAAATCCGGTGAAGGAGAAGCTAGTACCAGGAGCTTTGGGAGCCCAAAGGAAAGAGTGTGAATTTCATAAGACCTGGACCATCAGACGAAGATGCATGTGTGAGTTAAAGAGAGAGACCATCATGGTTTCAAGGTGTTGAGTTGACTCGAAGAGCTGCTAGCAGTGCATGGTAGATCCCTGGGCGTTAAGTCCCGTCCTGATCGTGATAAAGGAAGTTAATGAAAAAAAGAGTGGTGGTTGAAACCTCAACTCACTCCATAAATTGAAGGTATGGAAGGTCTTTCCATGGGGACTGAACCGTCAACATGTGGTACTCCTGCGACCAAATTTTCCTGCAAAACCCATGGTGATATGAGCTCGCGTCTCACAGAAGAATGCATGCATATTCTGACAGAGTGGGCGTCAACTGGAAGATTTGAATGCAGGGGTCTGATCACACTCCTAGTAGTTGCAACAGTTTTGAGTATATATACTCAGTTTTGATATTTTGTTATGATCGATGGTTCAACTAAGTTCTTGGATTGTAATTTTTTAATGAAGCTCTGGTTCTTTGGTTATGTAACTTGATATGAGACTTCTTGTTTAATGAAAGTCAACTTCTATGTCCATCTTACTTGCATCTGATACCGAATGTTCATGATCGAAGGATTCACATGGATTGTGGTGCCTATGTTGTAATGGATGTTTGATTGCAGTGCAGTTATAGAATTTTCATTTTTCTAATACTTTGAATTCAAGCGGATCTTGTTTTCAGATTTTTTCTTCCTTAGGCTGCTGGAAGACCTGATGTCCAGAGGAGACCTTTACATATTCTTCTCAATTTATTCCTCCTACTCACCCTTACTACAACTTACTGTTTGAAGTTAATAAAGACCTCATTTGCTTGTGCATCCAGTTTTCTGAGTTAAAATGATATTCTCTCGAGTCTGCCCCATTTGACCTCTTTAAATCCATTAACCATGACATATAAATTGATGGGTATTGGGATTACCTCTTCCACAATCTATAGGTGAATTCTGGTGCTAACATTTCTAGCACCATTGTCGTGGATGAATTGAAGATTTTCCATAGGATAGAATGACAAAGCTTACTGATTATGAAGGTGCTTTCGAAATCAGTACCATTGTAGATTGCAACCTGCACCTAGCGACTCCACTATTTGGAGAATCCATTGGTCCGAATCCACTGTTTCAGTTGGCTCCGAAAGGAAAACACACAAGATCTCATTCGTAGTTTCCTCTGACCATGCCTAAAGATGACCCAGAGAAAATTATCAGGAAAGGAAAGACCCCTCAAGAAGGTACTTCAGCTTCTGAACCAGGTAATTCTGGTAATTTCCATAATTTTCCTTCAAAAACCCCAGTCACTGTTTTTGTTTCTCCTGTGATCCCAGTTTCTAGAACTTTGAATTTCAGAAGTTTTCCAGCTGATTTCTCTTCTCCTGGCCTTGTTTTGGAAGGAGAAATCTTTGACACTCCTACCTCTCCTAAAGTTATAACGTCTCTCAGACCCAGGCCCTTAGGAGACTTCCCCACCCCTGGCTTTACTACTCCTCCTCCTATTAAATTTTTTGTAATAGAAACCTATGTTCCTACCATCTCTGCAGCCTTTTTCTCAAACACTCATCTATTTCCCTTTTCCCCCAGAAGCACAGTTCCAGTCTCACCTGTCCGAACTCCATCTCCACCTGCTTCTCCTCCTTTTTACACTCCAATGGCAGGAGAAAATCCCTGAGGACTAGAATGGAAGCTATAATAGCTACTAGGTATGCCCCTCTTGTTTTGCCTCAACCTCTGAATTCCCTCCCAGTGGACGACTACCTTAAGCAGTTACCAAAGTTCACAGGTGAGGGAGAGATAACCGCATAGGAACACCTTGAAGCCTTTTACAGTTTCACAGATTGTCATTTCATCATGGATGTAGATGTATGGATGAGAATTTTTGTTCATAGCCTTGAGGGTGAGGCTAGGAAGTGGTATAGGGACTTGCCTCATGGATCTATAGATGGTATTGAAGCCCTAGATGAAGCCTTCTTAAAGAATTGGGGGGATATAAAGGATTTCCTTTACTATATTACAGAGTTTGGATCACTGAAGAAAAAGGAAGGGAATATGTTTCTAACTTCTCAAAGAGATTTAATAAAATGTATAGAAAAATTACCACTGAGGTTAAGCCTACATAAACCTTTGCAAAGATTACTTATTCTATCTCTTTTGACCCTGATTCCTGCCTCCTGTTAAGAGAAAGGAGAGCTACCTCCTTGGCTCATATGCAAGATGAAGCCATTGAAGTAGAATCCAATATTATGCCAGTTGATGAGCTTAGGCGTAAGGCTGATAGGGACATAAGAAGGGGAAGGTATGAAACATCAACCTCTTCCTTTGCTGCCCACCCTCAATATGATGAGTTTATCAAATTAGTAAAATGTATTTCTGCTTATATGGAGGAGGTAAAACTTGAAGCAAGACATGCCTATAGAAGTACTCAAAACGTTGATGATAGAGGTACCTTCAGGAGACCTACCAATGCTCCTCAGATACTTCCAAGAGATCAAAGAGGCTAGGATAGAGATGATCAAACAATTCAATCCCCTCTCAAAAATAACCTTGTCATTGATGAAGGAGAAGAGGAAGAGGAGGTTCATCCCAAAATCCATTGTTTTGGGGATATCTCTTCATTTCCCCATTTAACTCAATCTGCATACGAGGAGTATCTAATGGAAAACCAATTAAATGAGTTGAGTAAAGGGGAAAAAACCAGCCACACTCCAAACAAATATAATCTGAGGTCCATACAGAAAGAAGGGAAATCGAACATCCCTGATCGGCCTACCAGAGAAGAAAAACCTACTAAAGATATTGTAGACCGAAACAAGGAAAAGAAGGCAAAGAACCCCCCACCAGTGATCAAAAGTCCTGTTCCATAAGTGAGAGAAATTCTAAAGCCCCCATCCTCTTTCAACTTTGAGCATGAAATACAAAATATTAGAATCCATGTACCCATTTCAGAGTTGGTCAAGCATGAAGACTTCAGAAGGTGCCTCTCCAAAATTTTGCATCCCAAACCTTCATCTCATTCCATAGACTCAGTACCTCCAGGATGAGAAGCCCGCAGCCATCCTAGGTCCTTTGGTAGAAGATAGAGATGATTCATCCCCTCCCTTCTATACTTCACTGAACATACATGACAAGGTGTTGCACAATTATTTGATGGATTTAGGGGCATCTCACAATCTTATGCCTAAGATTTCCGTGGAAGAGCTCGGTCTGGAGATTACAAAATCCTACCACGACTTGTATTTTTTCGACTTCAGGAAGGTCAGGTGCCTTGGGGTTATCAAAGACTTGGTCGTATATTTGTTCCAGATACCAATGAAAAGCATGATCATGGACATCATGGTAGCTAACGTTCCTCCTAAGTTAGGGATTCTTCTGTCTAGATCTTGGATAAAAAGACTGGGAGGAACTTTTCATATGGACCTTACCTATGCTATCATTATGATGTTTGGAGGTAAGCATAGGAGGATTTACATGGCATATTAGTTGGCCTACATTATTAGTGATGAAGCAAACCCCACAAACCATCCTATCTTTTCTCTTGAAACAGATTTGGGATATATTTTGTTGCAACTCACTAACACTCCTAAACCTCCTTCGAAGATAAAAAATAGGCCTATTACTTTTTGTGAAAATTCCCTTCCTATCACCTCTGTGTGGAAAATGTTCTCCGATGGAGCCTCTTCTAAGGAAGGTGTTGGTGTTGGAGTGGTTCTTGTTTCCCCTGCTCAAGAGACTATAGCTTTGTCCTACAAGTTAGAATTCATAGCTACCAATAGTGGAAGAGTATGAATCTCTCGTTTTAGGTCTAAGGGCTACAAAGGACATGGAAATTGAAGAGATATCAGTATTTGGGTATGTTGAGCTAATTTTCCATCAAGTCAGAAATATCTACCAAGCTAAGCGCCTTAGGCTAAGAAGTTATAGAAATGAAGTGTGGGACTTTATTGACAATTTTTTCCTATCTTTCAACATTTCATTTATTCCAAGAGAAGAAAACATCATGGTTGATTCTCTGGCTATTTCAGCAAACAATTTCAGAGTCCCTTTGCCACCAAAGCTCAGGTATGATGTAGAAGTAAATTACAGACCCTCTATACCTGACAATGTCAAGCATTGAAAATTATTTGAGGATGATCTTAAGATCAAAAGATTCCTTGAGACTGTTGATGAGTTTTATGTACTACATATTGATCAAGATCAGGATTCTGAAAGTAATCCTCATGCTGATGTTTTCCTAAAAAAAATCACTCATCACCATATTTTTTAGTTTCCTAGAAATCGCATTCTGAAGGGACTAGTTCCTTTGGAAAGACTATTTGATAGAAATTATGTGGCAGTGAAAGTTGAAGGATCGGTTGATGATGTTGATGTAACTGAATGCAACATTGGTACAGAGAAAGATCCAAAAATTTTCAAGTTTTCGAGGAGTCTGTTAAGGGAACAAAGGGATGAATATGCTGAGATATTAAAGGAGTTTGATGATGTGTTCTCCTGGACTTATGAGGATTTCATAACATACGACATAAGCATCATTGAGCATAAGATCCCACTAAAGGGAGAGGCCTAGGAAGAAACTGAGACAAATCAACCCTATACTGCAGCCTATCATGGAGAAAGAGGTAAATAATCCTTTAGATGCCCAGATTATCGTTCCTTTGAGGTATATTGGATGGGTGGCCAACTTGGATCCAGTGAGAAAGAAGAATGGAGAAATCAAACTTTGTGTTGATTTCAGGAACCTAAATAGAATCTCCAAGAAATATAATTACCCATTGTAAAAAATGGAGCACATATTGGAGAAGGTGACAGGTGCATCCAGGATGTCCATGATTGACGGATTTTCTGGCTACAATCAGATTTTTGTATTACATGAGGACAGAGAGAAGACAACGTTCACCACTCCATGGGGTACATTCATGTATGCCAAGATTCCCTTTCGATCGATGAACGCAGGAGAAACTTTCCAACGCACTATGGAAATTGCCTTTATTGGGGAAAGGGATAAATTTGTAGTCATTTATCTGGAAGACATTACAACTTTCTCCAGGACTAATAAAGAACATTTTCATCATCTGAGAAAGGTCTTCCAAAAATGAAGAAAATCTCGTCTCTCCCTGAATCCCAAGAAGTCATTGTTTGCTATGAAGGAGGGAAAATTACTGGGGCACATAGTATTAGCTGAGGGAGTAAACATTAATCCCATCAGGGTGGAAGCCATCCAAACCTTAGCACTCCCTATATCCAATAAGGAAGTTCAGTCTTTCTTGGGGAATATTAATTTTTTGAGAAGGTTTGTTTCTAATTTTGTTGAACTAGTGAAGGACATTAAAATCATGTTGAGGAAAGGAAACAAAATCAAATGGACTGTTGGATCTCATAGTTCCTTCAATCAAATAAAGAAGGCTGCGACTGAATCACCTATGCTCATCAATCCTAATTATTCCAAAGATTTTATGATTTTCTCCTTTGCTTCACTTGACACCGTGGAAGCCTTTTTGTTGCAAAAGAATGACAGAGGATTCGAGCAGCCCATTGTCTTTTTTAGTAGGGCATTGAGGGATGAAGAGATGAAATATGACATCATGGAAAAATAGGCCTATGCCCTGGTTAAGGCTCTCAAAACCTTCAAGTTCTATGTTTTGCATTCAAAGGTCATTGCATATGTCCCTTTAGTTTTTGTGAAGGAGATTCTCATTCATCCCGACATGGATGGGAGAAGGAGAAAATGGATTGCTAAAATCCTTGAATTTGAATTGGAGATAAGACCCACTAAGTTGGTTAAGGGTCAAGGTTTAGCCACACTGCTAGCTTAAACTAATTGCAAAGCCTTGGGGTTAAACTTCATCAATGCTTTCTCATAAAACCAACAGGGTGAGTTGTCTGATACGAGTTCTCGAGCCTGCCCTCCATTAGTAGAATGTGCTTGGTACAGGGACATCATTTCCTTTCTACAGAAGTTACATCCTCCGGATGGCATGGAAAAAAGAAAAGTAAGATCTTTAAAGCTCATATCAATTAAATATTGCCTCATTGATGAAGTTTTATATTGGAAATATCCTCTAGGGGTGTTGTTGAGATGTTTAGACCCACAGGAAGCCCAAAAAATCATGTTTGACATTCATGATAGTTTGGTTGGGGGCCATCACTTCTCGAAAACCACAACCTACAAGATTCTTAGAGATGGCTATTTCTGGCCTAGCCTATTCACTGATATTTGTGCTAAAATAAGGGCTTGTGTCAAGTGTTAGAAATTCTCATGAAAACAACAAATCAAGTCCTTGCCTTTGAAGCCTGTGGTGGATTTAGGAACCTTTCACAAGGTAATCATTGGTTTTATTGAGGATATTATAGCAAGGTTTGGTTGTTCGAAAATAATTGTCACTAATAATGTTGCATCCTTTAAGGCTGAAACATTGATTCAATTATGAGAGCAGTTTGGGATTGCATTGATTCACTCAACTCCTTACTACCCTCAAGGGAACAGAATAACAAAGTTGTCTAACAAGAGCCTTATAAATATCATCAAAAGATTATTAGAGGACAATAAGAAAGCATGGGATTCAAAGCTCAAGTTTTCTTTGTGGGATGACAGAGTGACAACAAAGAGATATCTTGGTGTCTCTCCTTTTCATCTTATATAGGGAATTGAGGCCATCTTTCCTTCTGAGCTGGCCTTACCCGTGGAAAAATTCTTCCAAAACTGCCAAGGAGAGCCCGATGATATGATAAGAAGGATACAATAGCTGGTGTAAGTGCAGTAGGTTAGAGAGCGGTTACTGGACAAAGCACATCAACATCAACAAAAGATCAGGCAGCCTTTTGACAGAAAAGTAAGAAAGGAGGATTTCCAACGTGGAGATCTAGTAAGAAAATGGGATGTATAGAAGCAAGATAAAGACAATCATGGTAAATTTAAGGCCTTATGGATTGGCCCCTTCAAAATTTCTGAAGTTTTTTCAAATAACACTTACCAGTTGCAAAATTTGGAGGATGCTGAATTTTTTGGTAGCCCTGTAAATGGGCATTATCTGAAAAAGTTTGTTACTTAAGGCCATGTGAGGTTTCCCATGTCATTGTAAATATCATTTTTGTTTTTATTTTTGTTTTTGTTTTTATAAAGACTCCATAGCCCAATAAATAAGGCACTGAAACTTCATGTTCTTGGCAGCCCGCAGGGAGCATGCCATCCCTTGTCGAGCCAATATTATCACCTGAACTTATCAGGGTCCTCTGAGTTGGCGGTTTATACTGGAGTCTATGCCCATGCCCTATTTTTATACCTTTCACAGGCCATGTATTTATTTTCTCCCCTTCAGCAGACAAAGTTGTTTTGTTTGCCCCTTTTGTTTAAGAACTCATCTTTGTTACCTCTGTCATTGATCGTTTTGTTTTCCCGAACCCTTAGCCAGTGGTCCAAGTTTTTATTTTATGCAAGCCGCATCCATGAGCAAAAAGTGAAACACTTAGAGTGGTCTAATTTGGACTCAAATCAAGCGAGTGAGCAAGTTTAGTTTTCAGCAGAGGAGATTCCATTCAAAGTTCAAATTTGCGACACTCAGATGATCGGGATCATAAAGTCACGTGAAGTTTAATGTCAGAGAAAGGCTTGAATTCACAAGGTAAATCCTAGCCATTGGCGCTTGGAAGGGAATGTGGCGAAATATCATCATTTCACGGCTTTGAAACTCGGGAAGTGTAGAGGTAAAGTTGTTAGAACTCCCGAAGTCCAAACTCACGAAATGACCTGGATTGTTTAATATAGAAGGGAACGTGGTGAAAGATCATAATTTCGCGGCTTCAAAACTCAGGAAGTGCAGAGGAAAGGTTGTTAGAACTTGTGAAGTCTGAACTCGAGAAATGATTTGGGTCATTAGATATAGGAAAGTCATGGACTGTCGATCTAAGGTGAGCGCTGAATCAGAAATTGGGAGAAGGGAGGTGAGTAACCTTTCATTTTCCTGAGATGCAAAATCCTGATATGATGGATATTAGATCTAGACCGTGGATCTTATAGGGACAGGTGGAAGCTTATCTGATGGTTCGTGGAAGTGAATTTTGAAAGTTTTGGGAGCAATCGTCGTCGTCATATGCATAGCAGATCCGAACGTCGATCTGAAGAAGGGAAATTTTGCATATCGTCTATCAGGAGAGTGTAGTCAAGTGATGTGAAGGCCTTGAAATGCGAAATTGTGATGCGCCCAGGAGTTGGGCCTGTGGTTATGGCCCAAGGTCGCACGCAGAACAAATGTGGTGAAAGAGAAGCTGGTACCAGGAGCTTTGGGAGCACGAAGGAATGATTGTGAATTTCATAAGACCTACACCATAATCCAAAGATGCCCGTGTGAGTTAAAGAGAGAGACCATCATGGTTTCAAGGTGCTGAGTTGACTCAAACAACCTCTAGCAGCGCATGGTAGATCCCTGGGTGTTAACTCTCGTCCTAATCCTAATGAAGGAAGTTAATGAAAAAAGGAGTGGTGGTTGAAACCTCGGCTCACTCCATAAATGGAAGGTATGGCCGTGGAGACTGAACCATCAGCCCGTGGTACTCCTGGGAGCACATTTTCCTGCAAAACCCATTCTTATCTGAGCTCACATCTAACAGAAGAATGCCCACATAGTCTGACAGAGAGGGCATCGACTGGAATCTTTGAATGCAACGGTCTGATCACGCTCTTGGTAGTTGTAGCAGTTTTGAGTATATATACTCAGTTTTGATATTTTTTTATGGTCGATGGTTGAACTAAGCTCCCAGATTGTAATGTTTTAATGAAGCTTTGGTTCTTTGGTTATGTAACTTGATATGAGACTTCTTGTTTAATGAAACTCAGCTTCTATTTCCATCTTACTTGCGTATGATACTGAATGTTCATAATGAAAGGATTCACATGGATTATGGTGACTGTGTTGTAATGGATGTTTGATTGCAATGCAGTTATAGCGTTTTCAGTTTCCTAAAACTTCGAATTGCACAAGATCTTGTTTTATGAGTTTTTCCTCCTTAGGCTGCTAGAAGACTTGATGTCAAGAGAAGACCTTTACATATTCTTCTCAATTTCTTCCTCATACTCACCCTTACTACAACTTACTAGCTGAAGTTAATCAAGACCTCATTTTCTTGTGCATATTGCTCGAGTTTTCTCAGTTAAAACAATATTCTCTTGAGTCTGCCCCATTTGACCTCTTTAAATCCATTAACCGTGACATATAAACTGATGGGTATTGGGCTTATCTCTGTCGAAATCCAGAGGTGACTTCTGGTGCTAACAAAGTCTATTAATATAGGTCCTAAATAAAGGTGCTAGAGGGACCACTTTATATTCTCTCTCTCTCTCTCTCTCTCTCTCTCTCTCTCTCTCTACATTTGTAGAGTTATAATTTGAACTAAAAAATACTATGTTGACACAATGCTCAAATTGTTAATATTGAAGATTATGTAGGAATTTCCCAAACTGGAAGTAGGAAGAAGCTTTTTCATTCATAAAAATTTCAACAGAGTCCCTTGTTTCATAATTTTTTTATACTCAAAACAAGGATCATGTTTCCAAGGGTCCTAAGGACAAAGGAGTTCCTTGTGCTATAGTTTTTTTATATATTTGTGAGGTCCAATAGTAGTACTTGACCCAAAATATTATGACTCTAAGTAACGAGGTCTGACTGTACCCTTAGCCATACCACCCAATTACCCAAGTACAAGAGAGTAATCTTCCTAAGTGTTGTTCTCGATGCCACTATAGTAGTCAGGTGGTCGATTGACCGATTTAAGGGTGTTTTCAAGACACATACAAGAATTTTGATATACTTGAGGATATGTGGATGTGGATTCAATATATAGGTGCTGTCTCATGCAGTAATACATGAAGGGGTATGAACAAGTCCTACAAGGGTTTCCAAAAAGGTGAAATCTGTTAGATAATCCAAAATACAATTATCATAGTTTATAAAGTTAGAATAAAATGATTATTAATTTAGAATATTAAATTAATAATCTAGAATATTTCATAAATAAATGTAGACTTTTAGAAATATATTATTGTTGTAAAAGATATGACTCTAGAGAGATGTCGTATCTTAGGCTCTAAATTAGGAATATTGTTTTAAGATTTTTAAGATATCATTTATTGTAAATGGACAGTTGTTTATTTGATAAGTGATCCATATCTAGAGTTTGTTAGGACATTTAGCTTATATATAGCTCATTGCAAGAGTATTGAGTTGTTTTGGTGTAAACTCTTGCAAAGTTTATTATGTAATTTCTTTTCCTATTAATAAAAGTGTGTGTCTGAGGACACTTCCGCCATTATTGTGGTATCAGAGCTCCAGTAATGCTGTTGAACTGAAGAAGAGATTAGTTGATCTGAGGAAGAGATCCCAGCGTTACAAACCAAGGAAAGTCGGCACATACTCTATTAGTAAATCGATCAGTTATTGTTCAATTTAAAAAAAAAAAAGGGAAAATAAATTTGTTTTTACTTTCAATTTTCAGTCATTAGACTCAGTCATTAGATTTCAGCCACCTATTCCAGACCTCACATGTCCTGCAACCAAAATATCTTCACCGTCGAGCAGTGGCTCTCCACCGATACTACCCACTACAATCTCATCGCCGTAAATGATCAATGCTCATATGCCCAACCCGCTATCTCCCGGTTCTGAAAGTTGCAAGTATTACCTCATATTTCGCTGTCCTTTTGCAATCATTGTTAGGGTTCCGTATCTTTGTATTGCAATAATTATTATGTGAATTGGGCTGAATTAAACGATCTTCCATTATTGTGGACTAAATTCGCACTGATATATTCAATGATCAGTCTTCTTCCATTATTGTGGATTAAATTAGAACTGATATATAAAATGATCATTCTTCTTCCTATAACTGTCATAAGCATACAAATGCAACTGTTCAACGCATCAACAGGTTTATTGTTAATCCGGTGGTCGAGGTGAATTGAACATTGGTTGAGGTTTTATAATTTGCTGGACGCATTTATTTTCTTGCTGGACATATTTATTTTCTTGCTGGATGTATTGATTTAAGTGTCAATTTCAAGTCTGCTGGAAATCATTGGTGTGAGCGATCCCTTCTATAAACGTGACCATCCATGTGCGTGATTCGCTAATATGTGCACCGTGGCACCTGTTAGTGACTGTGCTTCTTTATTTCGGCGAAGCCATGGCGGATGGGGGAGATGGTGATGGCATGTGTGTTCCGTGTGCAGTTCTGGTAATGACTTTTATAATCTACCGTTAGACTTCTGTCATTCCTGTTAGATTTCTGTCATTATTGTCATTATAGTGCACATACAATTGGATCTTTCCCATGCGAAAACGCATGATATTTTGAACGGAAATTGCTGAAATTATCGGTTAAAAGTGGGCATCTGCATGGTTTAACGACTAGAGAGTCTACACTCCATTTAATACTTCCGAAAATTTCCAGTACGCTTGATATGGTAAAATACTTAAAAGATTTGAGCTAACTTACAAGATACTGTCATAAAAAAAATAATTTTAGCCATACCGACTGGATCAACCAATGCCAGCTTCAACAGAAGGAGTCTCTCTGGCAACAACAATTGCCATTATTGATGCCATATCTTGATGTGCATGACAGATGTTGACAGGAACGCTTAAAGTGCTCTTTTCAAAGACAATAAGTGAAGTAACTATGATAGTTTTATTTTACATGTGAATTATCTTTTTATCTTATCAAGTGATTCTTTATGTAACTCAAAGTCTTTTTACTTTGAGGGGGGGCAAGAAGCCAGAATTTTGTAAAAGTGTAAAATTTTGAAAGTTCCTTGGAATTTGACTAGAGACAAGTACAAAGCTCAGTCATTTTTTCCTTGTTTCAACGACTATACGAGGGTCAAGGCCAAGCCCCGATAGATCGTCTTTGGTGTGATGTGTCTGGTGTGCTGTTCATCATCATATTTATTTATGTGATTATTTTTTGGTGCGTAAATTCAACACACTACAATGTCCAAATTAATTAAT
Source organism: Picea sitchensis (assembly GCA_010110895.2). Classification (NCBI taxonomy): domain Eukaryota; kingdom Viridiplantae; phylum Streptophyta; class Pinopsida; order Pinales; family Pinaceae; genus Picea; species Picea sitchensis. The sequence continues at coordinate 46,713 of SNQJ01S0016369.1, read as the reverse complement.
TTATTCTTCGACTCAGATAAACTTGAAGGCACAAAATCATACAAGACATGGAAACGACTCATTGAAAGTACTCTCATTTACAATGAACTTTGGCGTGATATTTGTAATGAAGATAATAATCCTACTAAGCCGACAGATGCAGCGACATTAGAAAAATGGGAAGTTAAAAATGCCAAAGAATTAGCACTTATTAAATCTTCAGTTAATGATGAGATGTATGTTCATATTGAAAATACGACTGATGCGCGGTCTGCCTTGAAAGTTTTTAAAGATTTATTTGATACTCAGCCTGAATCCAAGAAAGTTGATCTTCAATTAAATTTTCTTCAACAAAAATTGACTGAAGGCGGTGATGTCCATGAATATATTTCCAGACTTAAAAACATTAAGCAGGAAATATTAAATGCGGGTTTTCAAGCATTAGATGATAGTTTCATGACCACAATCTTAATAGCTGGATTTCCTTCTTCCTATACACATTTTTTGGAGACTTTACAAGTCACTGGCAAGTTAGACAAGCTTACATTTGATGAACTAAGTGAACTATTATCTCAACACAATAAAACTTTTGTAAAGAAAAAACAAGTTGGCGAAGATGTTTTTTTCACAGAAGAAAGCACAAGTAAGACTTCAAGTGATAGTTATAGTGACAGAGGAAGAGGAAATTTTGTACAAGGTCGTGGACGAGGTCAACATAGAGATACCAATTTTCAAGGCAGAGGCAATAGTCAACGCAGAGGAAATAGTCAAGGAAGAGGGTATTTTAAAGGCAGAGGAAACAATCATGGCAGAGGATATTTTCACGCAAGAGGAAATAGTCAAGGAAGAGGCTCTTTTCAAGGCAACAGTCAAGGCAGAGGAAAGACTCCGTCCAGAAATCAAAATAGGGGCAGAGGACAGAATTTCGGCAGAGGGAGAGACTTCAGTCAAATTGTTTCCAGAAGGTGTAACAAAGTTGGTCATTATGCAGAAGATTGTTGCACTTCCATTGATAAAATCGCCAAGTTTCATCAAAACACAACACAATTTGCAAATGATCGACAGGATGATGATTCAGAATATGTGTTTACCTCATCTTCAACATTACATATTTCCACTGATTTTCAAATTGATTATGAAGATGCTTGGATTTTAGATTCAGGAGCATCTCAACACATGAATTTCAGACGTGATTTATTTTGGGATTTTCAAGAATGCCATCTTAATTCTGTTTTTCTTGCGGATAATACTAAAAATACTCCTTATGTAAGAGGAGTCATTAAAGTTTATTTACCTGATATTGGAGAATGACTAATTTCAAATGTATGGTATGTACCCACTTTCAAAAATAATTTGTTGTCTTTAGTCACAATTCGACAAGCGGGACATCAGGTAATTATGGAAGATGTCTTGGTGAAGATAAATTCAGTCAAACAAAATATGAAAATAGTGATGACAGGATATGAAGATGGAAAACTGTTAAGGATGAAAGGAACAGTTATTCCAAGACATTCAGACTTTGCAGGATCAATAAGTACAGGTATCTCTCCTATCAGATTGTGGCATGTGAGATATGGACATATCAACTTTGATAGTCTGTCTCAACTGCAAAAACAAGGGATGGTTAAGGGACTTCCCACTTTCAAAAAGGACCCTTCAAAATGTGAAGCATGCATTTATGGCAAACAGACTCGAGAAAGTTTTTCAACAAGTTCATGGCATGCAAATCGGCGGTTGAAACTAGTTCACAGCGATGTTTGTGGACCTCTCGAAACTTCTTTCGGTGGTTGCAAATATTTTTTACTCTTTGTTGATGATTTCAGTAGAATAACTTGGGTTTACTTATTGAAACAAAAGTCAGAAGTATTCAACAAATTTAAGATTTTTCGACAACTTGTTGAAAATGATGTTAAGGAAAAGATAGGTACAATCAGAACAGATAATGGCGGAGAATTCACTTCTAATGAATTCAACACTTATTGCACAGACAATGGGATAAGAAGACATCTTACTAATTTCTACACTCCTCAGCAAAATGGAGTTGCAGAATGAATGAATCGTACTTTGTTAGGAATGGCAAGATCCATGTTAAGTTTTAAAAGGTTAAGTTCTACATATTGGGCAGAAGCAATCCATACAGCTATCTACTTAAGGAACAGATCTCCAATTGCTTCTTTGGATGGAATCACACCTTATGAAGCATGGTTTGGTTTCAAACCTTGAGTTAAACATATTAGAGTTTTTGGATCAGTATCTTATGCCTTAGTTCTGAAAGAAAAACGAGCTAAGCTTGACTCAAGAAGTTTAAAATGCACAATTATTGGGTATTCTGATGAGAAGAAAGGGTATCGACTTTTGTCCAATGGAAAATTTATTGTGAGTAGGGATGTCATTTTTGATGAAACTGAAAGTAAAATTGTCGACGAAATAGAAAGTCTTCTTCAAAAGTTAGAAGCTAAAGGAAATCAAAGAAAAGGAAAAGTTCAAAGTTCACCAAATTCACTTAATTGGTATGAACTTGATTTTCCTTCATCTGAAGATGTTTCATCCAGACTGGTTACTTCGACAACATCCTCTGGTTCTTCCAGCAGTTCATCCGAATCTACTAGCAGCGACACTTCATCTGACAATGATTCTCCACCTCCAAAATCTTCAACTAATCAACGAACATCAGTTTACATTAATCCAATTTACAATAATGGTAATTCAGATCCCCAAACCAGTGAACATCAACTACCAAAATGGGGAGTTCAACTTTTGAAAGATGTAAGGCCTGATGAGAAAAATAAAACAAGAACAAGGGGATCACACAACAATGAAGGGAATTTTGCCTTAGTAGCAAATGATTTTACTGAACCTTCCACCCACAAAGAAGTAGTCAAACATAAAGAATGGAAACATGCTATGGTTGAGGAATATCAAGCAGTCATTGATAACAACACTTAGAAACTTGTTGATTGTCCTACAAGTGTTAAACCCATCGGCTGCAAATGGGTTTACAGAATTAAATACAACCAACATGGTGAAATTGACAAGTATAAGCTTGACTTGTGGCTAAAGGTTTTACGCAACAAGAAGGCATTGATTATGAGGAAACTTTTTCTCCTACCGCTAAATGGAATACCATCCGATTAACACTTGCATTGGCTGCTCAGAAAGGTTGGAAAGTTCATCAAATGGATGTAAAAAATGTTTTTCTCAACGGAGACTTACAGGAAGATTTGTATATGCAACAACCACCTGGTTTTGCAATTGCAGGGCAAGAACATAAACTCTGAAAAATAATTAAGGCTTTATATGGGTTAAAGCAAGCTCCTCGAGCTTGGTATACCAAAATGGATGAATACCTTAGGAAGGTTGGTTTTCATCGTAGTGAATCTGATGATACGTTGTATATCCATCAACAACGTTCTTATCTGGTGATTCTTATTATGTTTTTAGATGATTTGCTCATTACAGGCAACAATGATGATCATATTGCACATGTGAAAAAGGAGTTACATGCAGGTTTTAAGATGACGGATTTGGGACTCCTTCACTACTATCTTGGCGTTGAAGTATTCCAACGTCCACATCATATTTTCATTTTGCAGAGTAAGTATGCAACATAAATTCTTGAATGGTCTAGCATGCAGGATTGTAAACCCTCTCTTACCCCTATGGAACAAAACTTGAAACTTTCCAAATTTGAAGGGGGGGAATTGGTAGACAACACTATTTATAGACAGTTGATTGGCAGCTTGATTTATTTGACAAACACTCGCCCAGATCTATCTTATGCAGTCAATATTATTTCTCGCTTTATGCAACAATCACGGGACAACCACTGGAATGCAACCAAAAGAGTTCTTCGATATATCCAAGGAACAAAAGATTTTGGTCTTCTTTACAAAAAGACTAAAAAGTTTGTAGTTGGTGGTTTTTCAGATGTTGATTTTGCAGGGAGTATTGATGATCGCGCATCAACATCAAGTTATTTAATGAACATGGGTTCAATAGCAGTGTCTTGGAATTGTAAGAAACAAGCTACGATTGCTACTTCTACAACAGAACTAGAATACATCTCAGCATGGGAAGCAACATGTGAAATTGTTTGGTTACGTAGGAATTTACAGGACTTGGGCATTTCTCAAGCAGAAGCTACATCATTATTCATCGACAACCAGTCAACCATTAAACTTGCCAAGAATCCAGTTTTTCAAACAAAGACAAAGCACGTGGACACCAAGTATCATCATATCAGATTGCTTATTGCAAAGGATATCATCAAGCCAATTTATTGTCCTTCAGAAGATCAGATCTCTGACATTTTCATGAAACGTCTTGGCAGAATAAAATTTACTAAGTTCAGGGATGAACTTGGTATCTGTTGTAATGTATTTTTGGATCATAAGGGGGGAATGTTAGCTAATCCAAAATACAATTATCATAGTTTATAAAGTTAGAATAAAATGATTATTAATTTAGAATATTAAATTAATAATCTAGAATATTTGATAAATAAATGTAGACTTTTAGAAATATATTATTGTTGTAAAAGATATGACTCTAGAGAGGTGTCGTATCTTAGGCTCTAAATTAGGAATATTGTTTTAAGATTGTTAAGATATCATTTATTGTAAATGGACAATTGTTTATTTAATAAGTGATCCATATCTAGAGTTTGTTAGGATATTTAGCTTATATATAGCTCATTGCAAGAGTATTGAGTTGTTCGGGTGTAAACTCTTGCAAAGTTTATTATGTAATTTCTTTTCCTATTAATTAAAGTGTGTGTCTGAGGACACTTCGGCCATTAAAATCAGTTGTAGTTCCCATTTGTTTCCTTCCCTTAGACAAATTATTGACTTAACGATAATTGTGACCTCAAAACAAGAACTCCAGTGTTAAACCCCCATATTTTTGTCTCAAAAACACCAAAGTCAACCCTTGTTTCAAAAAATGGTGATACCGAAACGACCCTTTTTTGTAGGGTGTTGTTGATTTAAAAAACTAGTTCATGATCAAAGATCAAACGCGCGATTATATGAATCCTCCTGAAATTTTAGAGAGGTGGTGCTCCTCTTGTTCTTATAATTCCATTAAAATAAAATAAAACAAAACAAAGTCTGAGAAGGATGAGACTTAATAGTCACATTCACATTCAAGGAAAAACAATGAGATTAGAGACCATGTTTTTTTTAAAACAAATTCATATGGACAATATTTATAACATAAAAAGATAATATGCACACAAAGTATAAAGGATTGATATATCCATCACAACATTTATCAGAGCATTTAACAATGCCCACAAAATAGAGAGAGAAAAAAAATGGACCGCAATTAGAAGAGAGCTTTAAATTATCATTCCATAAAGCGCCATATGTTGGATAAAACATTCAGAAACTCAAGCTTCTGATCAAAGTTTTTGAGAATACATTAATGTAATATCCGAAGTAGCTCTCTTGGAGTCTCTAGAAATAATAATAAGTTTTTAAATACAAAGGTACATGTCTTTAAATAAAATAAAATGCATTCACCCTTCAAAGACGAGTGGGATAGGGCTCCTACGGACCATAATGTGAAAAGACATGGAAGATGAAATAAGGAAATCCAATAATCAACCTAAATCCCATAGAGTATGGAGAAGAAAAAGGAAAGATGAAAAATGATTGTAGTAGAAATGAACATAAGGAAAACTAAAAGGGTAAAGTTAATGTTTGAATCACTATAATGGACTGATCTCGTAACTTTTACTTGATTGCAACTGGCTCCTTTAAAGGTACATGTGGTGGTTGATGTTCCATAGCAGCTGTAAATCTTCTTTGATTTTATCATTCGACAATTTTGATTAATTCCTTTTTCAACTATTCGTCAATGTACTCTCTTATGGGTGCCACGGTAATTTCACGTTTATTTTTAATTTCAAATAACTGATTTTCAAATTCCCTCAAATCTAGCTCTGATTGATGCAATTTGTCATCCACATCATCTAAACCTCCAATTGATTTTTTTCTAGTATCCATTCCATTGGTTCTACTCTTCATTCTCGATGGAGTTCTTCTTGTACGTGTTGTTGGAGAATTGGGGTTTTGATATGTTGTTTATCTACCATGTTTTCTATGTCATTCATTTGTGCTATTTACTTCTCCTTTGTCATTTGAAGTTTGGTAGTCTGCTAATTCCTAGAGATCCAAGTTATCTCCACCATCCTCTTGAAGATTATGTAAGACCTTAATAGATGATGGATCATTCAATAACATAACACAAGATTGCAAACAATTATTTATGGTACTTACATTCTCTAAAGGTTTTCCTTTACTAGCGTGATCCATTCAGGATGGCATCTCTTACATTGGTGGGTCCTGAGTGTGTTTTGAAATTGATGTATACACAATTTTCTCCTTGAGAAGCTCGTGTCTGGTCTCCTTAAATGTTTCATTTTCTTTCCATGTGTCAAACTACTTCTATGGCCCGGTATTCTTCTTAACCCATTGGTGTGGAGTTGGATCTTGTTTTGCTGCATCAACTCCTTTATTGACTCCTCTTTTAGTAACTATATTGATGATTTTTCCATCATCTTTGGCTTCTGAAGAAATCTGATAGACATTCTATTTGTTTTGGTTCCTTTTTTCCTCAATATTCCCCAGTAGTGTTGGGCAGTCTTCCATCTCATGGTCTATTTCACAACAATACATACATGTCGTAGGTGGAAGTGGACAATCCCTAACATCATGTTCTAGATTTTGGCATTTGTGGCACATTACTAGCTCTTTGCCTTGTCCTAATCCTCCTCTTCCTTGTCCTCCACCTTTTTATCCACCTCGATCTCCTCGCGGTGCATTGTATTTGGGTACTTGGTTATACTACATGGGGTTATATTATGGTTGTGCATTGTTGTACTGTGACTACACGGGGTTAAATGGGGATGGAACTGTTAGAATATAGAAGATGGTGTGCTTGTTTTACCATTGACGATACCTTTGTCACCCAACCATAGGTCAAAGCCTCCCTCCGAGCACCTTAACCTTGACTGAGAATTCCTCTGGAAGCAAACCCTAGGCTAGATAGCCAAACAAAGGGTAGCACACCTCTCTCCAAGTATAGCGCAACACAAAAGATTGATAAAATAGTCCCGAACCCTAGCCAAGAGATATTCAAGCCAATACTAAAAACTTGTTGCTGCTGCCGCTGCACCAACAACTCTCCTCCAAACCTACGCACAAGAATGCAACTGCAGTGCGCACCAAACTGGGAACTGCAATTATGAGATGCTATCAAATGAGAACTGATGCCCTGTATTTATAGTGGTTCTACCAGTTTTGCTGGGGTTGACTTCTCCTTCTGGATATGTGTCTGTTCAGTATATTATTATTATTTCTGGCCGACTTCTTCTCTTGGAGGCTAATAGCCTAATATAAATTATCTTCTTGAGCCGACAAGGCTTCTAGGGTTATTAACCAACTCATTAGGGTTTCTCTTTCTTCCCGAAGTCTTTTATTCTCGTCAGGTTCACATGTGGAGGTAAATACCTCCTGTAGCTACCATAATATTAACACTCCCTCCTAGCTAGAGAGGTATTTACAGGTAATGGACTTGAGCACAAAAACATACCATTTACCCAGTAGCATCAATATAGTCATCTAGACTATTTCATGACTAGATCATGAGAATCACCATCACCATCAGCTGCATCAACTCTCGAAAACATACTTCATTTGAGTAATTAGATATGATGTTGGATAAGTCACTCTCACCATAGAGTGATACAAGAGGAGTAAAAGTTCTGAACTATTTTCCGTTTGGAAAATATCTGTTCATCATCCATCTGAATGATCATTATCTCCAATAAACTGTTGATAGTCTTCAAGGCAATTAGAACGAGGATAGAGCACAACTGTGTCTATTCATAATAGTACATAACTACAATCCAGTGGTTCACTACCACGTCAAGTAACACACAAGTACTTATCAACAACATATGGTTGCGAATAATGAAACATATTCACCACAATAGTTCTCATCTACTATCATACAGTCTTCATAACAAACATATAAGAGCATCCTGCATAGAAACAATGTTATGATATAAACTGATTTGTCTAGGCAAATATTTCACTCACATCTGTGAGATATGAAAGAATATCTACCTCATGAATAATGGAACATATCCACCACAGTAGTATATCTCTATTGTCTAGAGACAGGTACTCTCCATAACAATCATCTGATGCCATCCTGCATAGAAAATACTATTAAAGATAAATTGAATCCTCTGGGAAGATATTTCACTCGCGTTTGTGAGATCTGAAAGAATATTTGCCCTCATCGGCAATGGGCTATCTACCCTATTCTTCACAAACAAGGAAGAAGGATTATTTTTTATTTCTAATCCTGGACCATTTCTCACTCTGGGCCATTCTTCCTACACTAATTAAAGTGCACCCTTGACAGAATGTATAAACCCTAAGAAATGTTTGGACCATTCCTCACCCTGGGCCATTCCTCCTACACTAATTAAAGTGCACCCTAGAGAGAATGTATAAACCCTAAGGAATGACTGTCCCTAATTGTTGAGCCTGGACTATTCCCCACCGTGGGCCATTCCTCCGATACTAAACAAAGTGTAACCTAGAGAGAATGAGTCTGCCCTAAGGAATAACTGTCCAGACCATTCCTCCGACACTAAACAAAGTGTAACCTGGAGAAAATGAGTCTTCCCTAAGGAATGTCGGTCCTGCATCAACCTACAAAATGGACCATTCTTCGAAACTTCTCACAACTGTGAACTTCAAAAGAATGATTGCCCGAGGAGGAGGACCATTCTACTTGACCACTACTCAGAGTGACTGCCAAGAAGAATGACTGTCCTAGACCACTCCCCATGTTAACCACAATGGGAAGTCATTGTCTATGATACATCAACAATCAGTCTACCTCCCATTTTAACTACAATGGGAAGTCATTGTCTGTCAGAAATCTCAATCCACTTTCCGAATAGGAAAGCATCTGTCCAATCTCGACTAATTTTCAATTATAAAAATAAATAATGTTTTCAGTGCTCCCTCCTAACTGGAGAGTTATTTAAATCACAAAAATAA
>SNQJ01S0016369.1:0-27556 GCA_010110895.2 Picea sitchensis | reverse complement strand
CAACGGGAAAGGGGGGTCGGGCCGGGGCTTAGCCCCAACCCGTGGACGTATTACATCGCATATGACCCAACATATATGCATTAGCCCGAATGTTTGGCGCGCGCGCGCATTTCATTATGTTACATTGTATTGCAATGTATTTCATATATATATTATGTGTGTTGGCGCGGGGTTTGAAACCACGACCCGTGGCTATGTAAACGTGTGTTAAATGTTGGCGCGGGAACCAAACGTAAGTTGTACTGTTTCAAACGGTCTAACCACCTTTTTGCCCAGCGCGAGGTCACATGGCCATATGCCCAGGTGCCGAGGTGGTTAGGGGCTGGAGGCACCTTAACTGTCCTACGGTTTGCACCGTTGGCACGGTTGTGCCCAGTGCTGGGTTTTTACGCTTAAAAGAGCGTGTGAGCCAGGTTCACAAGGGGGCAGTGCAAATTGTAGAACCAGAGACAACAAGCTTGAAGAGGGAGACTTCCAGGAGGCCTAACTTCTTCATTTTTCGACCGATTGAGGTGCCGAAAGAGCCCAGACAGGGGTTTTGGGACGCTGGGAAGCTATTGGAGCAGTCGGTTTGTCAGTTTGAGAATTGTAAGACATGTTTTTGAGCACTTTTTGAGCAATTAATAATAATGATCCATTGGAAGCTGGACCAGGAGATGTAGCCCAGAAGAGGGGTGAACTCCTTTATCAATTGTTGTGCACATGTGTTTATGTTTAATGTTTATGTTGTTGTCTATGTGTAGTTCGCATAAGTAATCCTTAATTTATGTGTTGCAAATTGGTCCTGTTGCTTTAAACACATAACATTTCACTTGCAATAATTATTCAAGTTTTTCAAGTCTTCTTCATTTTTAGATCAGACAACATGCAAATGACCAAGTGGAAGTGGAGGGTAGTTGGTAGCTCACTAGAGATACCAAAGCCACCGCCTGACATTGCAACAACTTATGAACTACTAGTTATGCATATGGAAACATTAAGCATTTTATGTTTCGAATTAACGCTAACTTGAAAATTAACATTAGTTCACCTTAAGTCATACTTATCCAATTTACTAAGTTCAAAGCCTCTCTTTTCCTAAGTTTGAAGTCACTTGCCTTGATATGAGGCCAAATAAGTCCTCAAACTTAAAACTTAGGACAAACAAATAAATTTGAGTTGGAAAATGGTATGAAACTATTATAACATTGGTTAAAATGGTTGGTTTATGTGCAGGTATTAATAGAATGATGGAAAAACCTATTACTAATAGTCCCTGCATCCCAAAGGGCATGGACTGATAAGGCCTCAAACTTAAAACTTAGGACAAAAAAATAAATGTGAGTTGGAAAATTGTATTTGGTTAAAATGATTAGTTAGCTTGCAATAGAACAATGGAAAACGACTAGGAATGATCCGAAATGGACTAATAGGAAAAATTGTTGTATTTCCTAACAGGTTACTTTTAAGGAGAATTTGTTTTTTGAAATTCTAATCCCATATCAAATTAGAGATAGGATTTGATCTCTCTTGGGGTATGATAAATATTGATAAGATGGATATTGGTTAAAACATTTCATTGGTGTGCTATTTAGTATGAGGGAGATGTCTAATTTCTTCCATGCTAAACATAGAGTTGACAAAAGATATAACTAGTGTGTTTTTTGGCAGGAATTGGATTATGTAAATTTGGACAAAATCATTATTTAATGTTATTTAAATTGCATTTATGAATGCATAAATGGATTCAACATGCTGAAAAACCCCTGAGGCACTAGGATTATACAAACTTAGCCACTCAAATCTGCAGATCCAACCATTTATCAAACTAAAAAAAGTTGAAGAAAAACAATAAAAAAATAAAACGTTTAGACCACTGGTTCAAAGTATCAACTTATTTATTATAAATATTATAATGTCTTTTAATCCAACATTATTTATTATAAATATTATAATGTCTTTTAATCCAACATTCACTTATGTAGCTTCACGTTTAGATTCGGAGCTTCCTTGAAGTCCGTAATTTGTTTATTTATTGATCGGGAGCTTCGTGGACGTTTCGACGCGTACAGCTAACTGTTCTGAAACGATTTGTTTTTCCAAATAACTCCCACTTCTGTAATGTGGAAACAGTTCACTGCTAACTATCAAAAGTCAGCGGAGACGACGAAAGTGCAGACATAACGAAAAGATTATGGTCAGGTTTCAAATAATTGGTTATTCGCTGCGATTTGTACTAACTCGAAGACACGAAATTCACATGGAATGACAACTATTTTCCTAAGTATATAGGATATTAATTTAAGATTTTTTAATCATTACTGTATTAATCTGAGTCCAATAATTCGAATTCACATAGTGCTCGAAGCGTGCAGAAATCCTGTCATTAGTAGTAACATATTTGATTTAGGTATTGGTTTGCTGCACAAAATGTCTTTGCTGTTTGGTCAAAACGGGATTTATTTCAGAGGTTTTCAGACTTAATTAACGGAATTTGGCATCTCCACACAGAGTTGCACAGATGCCAGCACGCGACCATCCACACTATGCCGAAGTTTCCGCCATACTCTCAGTCCACATAGCCATATCGTGACATCGATTTCTCCACCTTTAGTGGCTTGGGCGAATTAGGTCACCTTCACCTACTTAGTGCATTACTCCATTGATGTACTGCATTTATCTTCACCGTAAAATAGGTATTGCTTTAACCTAATGGTATTTGATTTCTTTTTGGACTGCCTTTGCAATTTTAAAAGACGTAGCTGTGGGGGCGCTTCTTAATTTTAGGGTTTCTTACTGTTTTAGTGTTGAAATCTGTTTATATAAATCTTAACGAAACTACATTTTTCTGTTATTTAAATTGTATTTGTAAATTTAAAAATGGATTCAATATGTTAAAACCCCTTAATATTACATAATTAACTATATCCAACAAATTTTAATCAGAAACAAAATTAAACAAACAAATATCATCTTAAAAAACTAAAAAAATTAGAACAATTAAACTACTGAATTGAGTGTAAAGGAAATACTGTTTTAGCCATGAACGAATTTTCCACGCCCACGCACATGGCGATGAAGTTATGAGCTGCGTGGACATTAATTGCGCCAACCAAAGGAATACAGTTAGCCACCGCCCTTGTAACTCTAAATTGTTCGTTGTTATCTGTGAAGCAAATACTGTTTAGCCATGGACGAATTTTCTACGCCACATGGGGATGAAGTTATCAGCTGTGTACGTAAGTAGGTCACTCCTGTATAAACAAAATTGCAATGAAAACATGAATAATCAATTAATTAATTGGTAATATGCATAAAAGTAAGTTAATTATTCAACTATTTAATTCTTAGGCAAGCAAAATCTCGATATGCGTGAACGCACCTCTTATTCTTGAAAGTTTACATTGTACTGTGAAGCATTTGAATCCGTTTACAAGTTTTTAGTACTTCTGGCTGGCAAGCAACAGATATACCCTGATTTCTCCATCATAAAGGTTGTTAGATACTGTACAGAGATACGAGGTAAGGGTGATCGAAAGGCCGTGTGATAATGTAGACACAATATCTCTACATATGAGGTAACGGTCATGCATCTTAATAATACGTATTATTGGGATATAACAATTATTTTTAATGCTATTAATATATAACAATTAAAAAGTATTTTCTGGTTGAGTATGTTATAAAGAAGATGTGTAATACTTATCGGTAAATATTTTAATATTAAATTAACAAAATTGAAAATTAAAAAAATTAAATTGAATTTTAATTGTAAAATCTCTATATATAAAAAAATAATAAACAAATATTATTAGATGATGGTGATGATGATGATGATGAAAGTTCACTAAGACAAAATTCGTCTATCTCACCTTAAGAGGGTAAGTGATTACTTGAGATTCTTTAGAATTTTGTTTCTATGCTCGAAAAACATTAAGAGAAGCTTTCCAAGATCACCATACTTTTGTTGAGTTAAGAGGTCAGGAAGGTTGATAGTGTGACAAATATTTTGAAAATGAGATCTAATATGGGTATGGGTATATGATGGACAATCTAAGAGAAAGTGCTTTTCATTTTCAACCTTCTTAGTGTCACAAAGGTGACAAACTCTTTCATCCCATGGTGTTTTAGGAATTGACCAGTTTCATTATGGAGCTCTTGAGAATTTGTTCTTATCTTAGAAATGCTTATTTTTTTCTTTACACTTGGAAAAACAAATAGATAATTTTGATCTTCTAGATTAGGGTTGATTACATTTTTACAATTCCTTTTTTTTTTTTTCCACTAACTCTTTATCACACCACATTTTCTCCTTATATTTGGATTTGACATTTTTTTTTAATAGTATCTTTATTCTACAAAATGGTGTCTTCCATGATTCCCGAATAGTTTAGCCAGACATCTTTATGCCATCCTCGCTTGAGGCGATGGTGGTTATGACTCAATTTTGAAGCAATTTTAGGAATCTTCTTGTCTTCCATGTTGTCTAACTTGTTCTTATACATCAGGTATCTAGTCATAGCCATACTCTCAATGAAGGAGAGGCTTGTTTCTAAGAGGAGGATGAGATAGGGTGTATTTCCTTTAATTTTGAGATTATAGGTTATAAAATTCTTTTGTTTGTTGTATCGTTCTACAAGATTCACACAGCCCCAAAATTCACATCCATAAAGAATAATAGGTGTAACAAGTGTGTCAAAGAGGATTTTATTCTTATCCCAACTCCAAAGATCAATTGATTTACAATTGTTTTCAAGCCCATAATAAGTTTTCCACCCCCCAATAATCTTTTTCTCAATCCTATAATTCCAATTGAGCTTACGGTGAATATCAATTCCAAGATATGTGTATGAAGTCACTTCCTCCAAGTTGTTGTTGTCATATACAAAGGTACCATAAGGGATCTTACTAGATTTAATAATCATGACCTTAGTCTTATTAGTATTAACAATCATACCCATATTGGACCAAAACTCCTTGAGCATTCTTAGTTGGTTTTCAAGATCATGGGGACTCCTTGCCATGAGAATGATATCATCGAAATAAATAAGAAGATTGATGACTATACCAGTGAGAGTAGGGCCGACACAACCTTCTTTCTCCAATCAATATTCTAACTTGTCAATGTATATGCCAAAAGGCTAGGGGACAAGGGACAACATTGTTTGACTCTGATATTGCAGTTAATCTCTTTTTCCGAGCCCTCTGTGTTTATAAGCTTAACAATAATGTTCTCATACATCCTTATTGCAACAACCCTCAACTCGAGAGGAACTTTTATCTCTTCCAACCTATTCCAAAGGTTTTTCATGGGAACCATGTCAAAAGCTTTTCTAAAGTCAACAAAACAACAAAAAAGATTGGTTTTAGTATTGCAAAACTCCTCTGAAATGATACTAAAGGTAGTAAGATGGTCCACTGTTGAATGATATTTCTTGAACCTGGCCTGACCTTTAGCTCTTTTATCATGAATTTCTAGCCAAAGGCTAATCTTCTTTTCCAAAATAATTCCATAAAGCTTGGCTAAAATTGGGTTAATCATAATGGCCCTATAATTAGACGGAATATTTTTATCCCCATTTTTAAAAATAGGAACAATGAGGCTTTGCGTCTAGGGTTTAGAGAAGCCTTACTTGACTGCTAAATTAAAGAGCTTGTGTATGTGAGGGATAAGGATTGGCCCTTCGATTTTAAAAATTTCATCTTGATAGCCTTCAATGTCCTTAGCTTTCCCATTTGCAAGCCGCTTAACCCCGAACTATATGTCATCTAAAGAAAAAACTTCTTCCTTTATAGGTAAAATAACAATGGTATCCATGGCATTAGAGAACTCGTAAATACTTTTAATATAGGAATTCCATTCCCTTAAGGGAATCATATTATTTTCTTTAGTATTGTGTTTTAGAATCTGGCTCGAGAACTTCTTAGGATGATCCAGGTGGATATCGGTGGCCACTTGCCTTTTCCATTTGGCTTAAAATAGCTTTATGCCAATTTTGACAATTTACTATTTTTAGCAGGTTTTAACTTCCGGGGCCATTTTGAGGGCCTAAATGAAGGTTTTTCGAGATAGAGGTTCTCAATGATAATCGAAGGCATCATTGAGACCCCAAAATGAATCTCCTCAATGATACCTTTCCAACGAGCTATCATACACCTAAAACGAAGATCGTATGCAAAACTTACAACCCCGGGAAGTTGATGTACTAACTTATTCAAACGAGGCCCACATGACTTTTGGCGCTTCATCTCCTAGGGTTAGGTTTTTGGATGTATAAGACTTTTGGCATTCTCGTTTATTGTAAAAAGGCCTTCAGAGCCTCATTGTAATAATCTTCTTGCGAATGTGAGTAGCCATCACATCTCTTCTTAGAGATAAGTTGTCGCCATTCTAGTGAGTCTTTCACTCTGTATTTTTATAGTCTCTGTACATTTCTTTGATTAATAGAAATTGTATATTATTGTATATATGTGTTTATGGTTGCATCTCTGATACATTTCTGTTATATTATTGAATATCCGCAATATCTCTGTGCATTTCTTTATTATATCTCTGCTCTCATTTCCTACTGAAAATAATCCGGATCATAGGATCTAGCTTATATAGTTGTGAAAGTTGTTCTTTCCTTTTATTGATATAATATATTTTTTTCTTTTTAATTAGGGATTTGTATGTATTTATCTTATCGAGTTTTAAGGACTCATTAGAAGCATCCCTAATGGCTTTCCTAGCAATTTTACATTCTTTATCATACCAAGGGTTGGTCGTTCTATTATTCTTTTTATAGGACACCTCTAAAGAGAACTTGTTGATAGAAGTGGAAAGGGCAGTAGTTCAGCCAAAATTAGAGTTCTCCAACGTTGTCCTTATAAGTTAGGAGATTTATTTTCTTGTTTGAAATCCTTTAATAAAAATGTAATGCTTTTGTCAAAGCACAATTCCTTTGATTATCGAGAATTCTCTTCAATGACACTCATATGCATGGAAAAGTTTAGAGTTGATCAGTGGGCTCATGGTCATTTAAAGGTCAAAATTTTCTATTTGGTTGGAAGCGAGGATATCAGATATCACGCCAATCACTACAACACTACCCTAGCCCATGAATACAAGTCATCTGGTTGGGGAGTTTGACCATGTCAATACTCCATTACCAAATTATTAGGTCTTGAGGCTAGGAGCTTGACCAACTAAATGCCAAACAAATTCTGGTGAATCATTACACTTAACTACTTATATATAGCATACATATATATATATATATATATATATATATATATATATATATATATACTTTGGAAACATATATCAAAATTAGTTTATTTAATCAACTCTTAATTTTTTTTTTTTTAATGAATATTTGTAATAACTCTTAATTTTTTTTTAATGAATATTTGTAATAATTTTATTAAATTTATTGAAAATTTTAAATATATGCAAATATGTAATGGTAATAAACTAAAACTAAAAAATAATAGTTTTAAGTTAAATAGGTAAACTAAAACTAAACAATAATAGTTTTAAGTTAAATAGGTGAAAAAAAACAAGTAGATTTTAGAATTGACTCAGCACTATAATTTTTTTATAGTGGAAAAATTTGAAGGTTTAAAATTAAATACAAAATTAACATAGATTTATGGATTTGTGAAGATGCAATTTTTTAAGATGAAGATTATTTGATGGAGTTTTACAAGAAAAGGATTAGTTTATATGTAATGGAGTGTAGTATAAATAATTAAAATAATGTAGGATATCTAGTCAATTTTCAACTTTCACAACTAAACACTTTAATAAGTGATCGACTTCAATTGGTTCAACTGATACCACCGAAATAGGTTATGCTTCTTGCTTTGCAAAACACTTTCACAAGTGGACCATGCTCTGATACCACCGAAATAGGTTATGCTTCTTGCTTTGCAAAACACTTTCACAAGTGGACCATGCTCTATGTGATGAAATATACTTTTACTTTCAATTTCTACAACTAAACACTAATACATTTTAAACACTAATACATTTGCATGATTATTAATGAAATCCATGCAATGTATTTATACATTGATATTTTAAAAAGAAATCATAATGAATATACTACTTTAAATATGCAAATGTTAATAGAGATAAAATACTATCTAACCAAACAAATCATTAAACTTGACCTTGTAAGATAAAATCTTTTTGGAATTTCATTATGCATTTTAAATTGTAAAGTATTATAGAATGGTTTACATTATTGAAATCAATGTATTGAATAATTCTACACTTTCTTATTAGTTAAGTCAATGCACTATATTGATTAATTCTACACTTTCTTATTAGTTAAGTCAATGCACTATATTGATTTTAATATTAAAATAGTAAAACAAATTAACATTAAAATAGTAAAACAAATTAAAAATAAATTATTTCCAATGTCTACTCATTCCAAAACATGATATTATTACATAATATTTATTTATATTATATGATTGCTCACATCATAAGCAATGCAATTATATTATTATATTGTTTTATTCTATATAATTTTTAACATTAATATAATTATATTGTTTTATACTATATAATTGTAAATTAACTATTTCTTCTACTTAATATTTCCACATGGGTTGGAGTTATCATCAATTTCATGAAAGTATAAAAAAAAATTATTTACATAATCATAAAAAAATAATTAAAGTATTTGCTAAAATTAAAACCATTAAACTTAGGATTTAAATTTCAAATGTAATAAAAAATTATAATTATAAGTAACTAATAATTAATATTATATTTTATATAATTAAAACATATAATTATACAGCTATATAAACAAATTTATCAATAATCTAATTCCAATATTCATAAATCGTATAATAACTTTTAAGTAATAAACAATTTTGAAAAATAGGTAAAATAAAATAAATTGAAAAACTTAAATACTAAATTATCTATACAATATATTAAAAAACTATTTACAAATAAAGAATGGACATTATACAATTTGCTAGATGCAGCGAACCTAAGTAATATCCTAAAAACATAATAGATGCAACGAACCTAGGGCATACTCCAAAAGATAAATTTGTTAGATGCAATGAACCCAAGTGATATAACAGAAGGAAAACTCCCTGCAATAAAGTATAATATTTGCTTCGAAAAGCGAACTGCCAAAGTACCGAAACAAAGGATGGATTTTGTCAACGACGGTTAAAAATTCAGGTAAGTCCTTATTAAAAAAAGGAAGTTAGTAAAATTCGATTTACTGTATGCCCTAACCCTCAATTTTAAGGGGAAAAATTAATCGGAAATTCGAATTCCATACCAAACTATATAGGTTGCAACTTGATCGATGCAATGAGCCTACGCCAACTGGTAAAATGGAAATTTCATGCCACGGTTTATTAAGAAATAAAAATATAAATATGGAGACATGCAAATATCCAACCGTATCAAAATCATAAGGATTTCTCTAGTCAATGCTATAGAGGATACATATTGAAAAAAATAGTATTTAGTTTGAGTTATCTAGTGAATTGGTTACATCCACCGGTTACATTAATTTATTCACATCCACTTTAGGAAGGCACATATCATGAATAAGAGTGTGAGAGTGAAGCCCCATGGAATGGGAGGATTCAACTCCTCCGTGGTGGAAGGGTTGTTTTGGGTAGTTGGTGTTCGTGAATTTAATAATAAATGTAGATACTTTATCATGTACGTCATTCAATGTGCTAAGCATGGTATTCAATGTTGTAAGCTACTCATTAATTATAGCAAAGGTTTTTTGTGTATCAATATGAGCTTTTGTGAGTTTAGAGTGAAAGCTTTTACATGTCTGCTCCACCGTAAAACCATGGTTGCCAATGTCTTGGATTCGGGTGGCATATATAAGGGATGCACAAGAAAAAAGGGGATGGGAGGTTGGGGTTTGTGGATCTACACAAAATACGCATGGGAGAGGGGATGGGAGATTGGGGTTAGTGGATCCACACAAAATACGCATGGGAGAGTTAAAGGGGATGGGAGGTTGGGGTTAGTGGATCTACACAAAATACGCATGGGAGAGGGGATGGGAGGTTGGGGTTAGTGGATTCACACAAAATACGCATGGGAGAGTTATAGTGATGTGAGAAGTGTGACTTTCTAGAGCCATTGAGATAGGAAGTCAATAAGGGGGTGAGTGGGTCTACATTAGATAAAAGGATAATGGAAAAGGGGAACACTGCGATCAACACTATGTTAGGAGATTATTGAGATAGGTCCCAAATAAAGGTGTCAACATTCAATAATGAGGCAAGTGGGTCCACATAGAAAAAAGATTAATGGAAGAGTGGACCATTACAATCAACACAATGCTAGGAGTCTATTAAGATAGGTCCTAAATAAAGGTGCTAGTAGGACCACTTTATATTCTCTCTCTCTCTCTCCCTTTCTCTCTTTCTCTTTACATTTGTAGATTTATACTTTGAACTAAAAAATACTGCGTTGACACAATGCTCAAATTCTTAATATTGAAGATTATGTTGGAATTTCCCAAACTGGAAGTAGGAAGAAGGTTTTTCATTCACAAAAATTTCAACAGAGTCCCTTGTTTCATAATTTTTCTATACTGAAAACAAGGATCATGTTTCCAAGGGTCCTAAGGACAAAGGTGTTCCTTGTGCTATAGATTTTTTATATATTTGTGAGGTCCAATAGTAGTACTTGAACCAAAATCTTACGGCTCTAAGTAACAAGGTTCAATTGTACCCTTAGACATACTACCCAATTACCCAAGTACAAGAGAGTAATATTCCTAAGTGTTGTTCTTGATGCCACTATAGTATTCACGTGGTCGATTGACTGATTTAAGGGTGGTTTCAGGACGTCTACGCGAATTTTGATATACTTGAGGATATGTGGACGTGGATTCAATATATAGTTGTTGTCTCATGCAGTAATACTCGAAGGGGTATGAAAAAGTGCTACAAGGGTTTCCAAAAAGGTCAAATCACTTGTAGTTCCCATGTGTTTCCTTCCCTTAAACAAAGTTATTGACTTAATGAAAATTGTGACGTCAAAACGAGAACTCCATTGCAAAAAACCTATATTTTTGTCTCAAAAACACCAAAATCAACCCTCGTTTCAAAAAATGGTGCTACTGGAACAACCTTTTTCTGCACGGTGTTGTTAACTAATCCACGATCAAAGATCAACCTCACGAGGATATGAATCCTCCTTCATTTTTAGAGAGGTGGTGCTCCTCTTATTCTTATAATTCCATGAAAATAAAATAAAACAAAACCAATTCTCAGAAGGACGAGACTTAATATTTACATTCACATTCAAGGAAAAACAACACCTGAGGTTAGAGACCATGTTTTTTTTAAAAGAAATTCATATGTACAATATTTATAACATAAAAAGATCAGATGCACACAGAGTATAAAGGACTGATATATCCATCACAACATTTATCAGAGAATTTAACAATGCCCACAAAATAGAGAGAAAAAAAATGGACCGCAATTAGAAGAGATCTTTAAATTATCATTCCATAAAGTGCCATATGCTCGATAAAAAATTCAGAAACTCAAGATTTTGATCAAATTTTTTCAGAATAAATTATATGTAATATCCGAAGTAGCTCTCTTGGAGTCTCTAAAAATAATAATAAGTCTTTAAATACAAAGGTAAATGTCTTTAAATAAAATAAAATGCACTCACCCTTCAAAGAGGAGTGGGATAGGGCTTCTGCGGACCATAAAGTGAAAAGACTTGGAAGATAAAATAAGGACATCCAAGAATCCACCTAAATCCCATAGAGTATGGAGAAGACAAAGGCAAGATGGAAAATGATTGTAGTATAAATGAACATAAGGAAAACTAAAAGGGTAAATTTAATGTTCGACTCACTATAATGAACCGATCTCGTAACTTTTACTTGATTGTAGTTGGATCCTTTGTAGGTACATGTGGTGGTTGATGTTCCATAACAACTGTAACTATTTTTTGATTTTCTCATTCGACAATTTTGATTAATTCCTTTTTCAACCATTCATCAATATACTCTCTTATGGGTGCCATGGTAATTTCATGTTTAGTTTTAATTTCAAATCACTGATTTTCAAATTCCCGCAGATCTAGCTACGACTGATGCAATGTATCATCCACCTCATCTAAACCTCCAACTGATTTTTTTCTAGTATGCATTCCATTGGTTATACTCTTCATTCTCAATGGAGTTCTTCTTGTAGATGTTGTTGGAGAATTGGGGTTTTGATATGTTGTTTGTTTTCCATGTTTTTTGTTTCCTTCATTTGTGTTATTTACTTCTCCTGTGTTGTTTGAAGTTTGGGAGGACACTAATTCCTAGACATCCAAGTTATCTCCGCCACCCTCTCGAAATTGTTCAATTTTGATGAAGTGTGAAGAATACGCCACTAACTGCATATGTGTAGTAAATTATTTTTTTGGATCAAAACCTTCCACGGTTTTTTCTTCCTTCAAACCAAAATGTTTATGATGTCCAACCAATTTATTAAGGTGAGTTATGTGTTTAACAATGCAATTCCCAATTTTCCATGGTAAGGGTATAAATTTATTCTTCCTCTAGTCATGGAAGAAGTGATCCCTAGTCTTGTATTGATTGCATACTTCTTCAATACAGAGTTTATCTAATGTATAGAATGGTAACATAAAAGGCTTCTCCTTTACTGCCAAATAATATGACTGTAGTAAATTATTCGAACAATTCATAAACCCCTTTTCCATAGAGAAAGGAAGTTGCTTCGAGGAATAATCTTTATGTTTTATGTCCAAATATATATATATATTTTTAATTCTGAGATGAAATTGTTATGGACTAGGTAGAAACTGTATTGGGATTTATGTATGTATAAGAATGAATCGCATGAATAGACTGGTTCCAACTTAAAATCAATGTGTTTTTCCCATGAAAAATCTTCAAAAACATGGCCTCAAGCTATGGCAAAAATGAGGTAAGAAGTCATATAGAACTTTTGAGACTTTTTGAGGTTATTTAGTTGGAAGGAAATTTCACTTGATATGAGATAACCCCAATCAATGATTGTTTTTTCATGTAGAGAATAATGCATATCATATATAAAATTTCTTGATACAAACATAGTAGATTCCAAACCGATAATGCGGGAAACTAATCATGCAAATTATCTATACAAGTATTTTAATGAATTTACCTTGATTCTAGAAATACCAGGGTTGCAGGTTGTATATTTCAAGTAGTTGCTCATAAATTTGATTCCTTCCTTGTGTTAATTCATAAATTCATCAACTTCCTCATTCTTGAACCACATAGTTGGTGTAGGGAGTCACAACATTTTAGAGAATACTGAAGGAGCTAGTCTGCTAGAGAAATGGGCTGATGAACTTGTGTTTGAATTCTTCTTTGTTCATAGATGAATTTATCTATGCACCATTGAACATTTTATTTCATGTCAATTACTTATGGAACACAAACTGCTAATGTTATTCTTAAGGTCCAGATTAGGTTCATTTTCTTCTCAGCCGGAGAAAGAGACTTGTAGTAATTATATGCACTGGACCACTAGAATTGTTTATCTTCATGACCCAGTGTGTTCAATGTATCTCCACAAAAAAATTCCTTCTTCTTTCTTGACAACTTTTTTTCTTTTCTACAAAGGTGGCACTATTGTCGATACTTACATGTTGGCAATTTTATTTTATTAAATTCTACCACGTACTACCTTGGTAACTCAATCAATAGTAGATCATGTTTTAAATTTCATAAGTTGTCATGGGATTTGGATTTATTATGACCTTTAATCGATGTGTTATGCATTAATAATGACATTATTCTTTTACGAGTGGTGGATGATGTGGAAGGGGGTAATAAATATGATAAGAAGTGGTGATGTGATGTTACGATGGATGGAAAATGTTAAGTATGAAGGTGCAAAATCATTTATGTGAAGTGAGGAATGTGTAACATGGAAATTGGGAGTTGCGGGCCTAAATGCTTGTGAACACGACTTAAAAAAAGGGTGAAGAGTTCCACATTGGGATTGCAAATATGGTTAAGTGTTAGGATAGATGCACACTTGCAGAGTTAAGGACCCGGGGACTCAAAAAAAAGGGGAAGTGTGTGGGTTTGCTTCCTGTTTGGTGGAAAATTCAACTAAGTATTGAATGAAAATGGAAATGGAAAAAAGAAATGATGTGTTTTGATGAATGAGGGTTTGCGAACCTAGTCATTTAAAAGGGTTTAATCATTTTTATGCAACTTTGAATCCATACTTTCCAAAAATAACTAATTATAAGAGATGAAAGTGAATTGGAAGATACCTGAAGGTAAGAGATAAGAAACATCCATAGCAGGAATGCAAACCTATGGTATGGCGGATATACATACCTATGGGTTTGAAATTTATGTTGGCCCGTACTGCATCAATTGAAAAAAAAGAATAATTGTTTGGAAATTCTTGATATGAGAAAAGTAAACAAAAATAAGCAAATAAAAGTGTAAAAGAAATCCCATAAGTGGCTAAATGGAAACGCTAAACTGGTAAAAAATATGGATCAACATTTGGCTCCAACTATGGGACATTGACCCCGTGTGGGTTGCCGAGAACCCAAAATTGTGTTCCATTGGGGCATGGAGTCAAGAATCATAAAAAAAAAC
The DNA here is from genome assembly GCA_010110895.2 of Picea sitchensis. Lineage (NCBI taxonomy): Eukaryota > Viridiplantae > Streptophyta > Pinopsida > Pinales > Pinaceae > Picea > Picea sitchensis. The sequence continues at coordinate 12,938 of SNQJ01S0016369.1, read as the reverse complement.
CAAAAAATGTACAAAGAGAAAACACGAAAGTCTATGTACAAGGTTTTTAATTGATGGGGAATAATAGAAAAAATTCTTCAAATGTTGCCCATTAATAGGAAATGACTAAATTATGTCCTTCATGTCTTTGAGGAGGTATGAATTATAACCAATTATTTTTTTAAATTTGGTATGGACTGATCCATAGAGCTTGAAATTTTGTGTGGGGCGATGGCTTCTCTTTTTCTTTGTTCCAGAGAAAAACTAATTGGTCTTTTTGAAAATCCTTTGAATTTGTACTGTTATCAAAATACTTCTTGATTGTTTCTTGCCTCTTTTTCATCGCTAATATCTCTTTCTCTCTTTGTTCCTCTAGTTGTATGAGTTCATTATATCTCCTTTTCATTGGTGATCATTTCTCATCTTCATCATTAATGAGCAACGTTAATGTATTCATTTCCATGTGAAAAGGTAATCTTGATTCTTTCCCATATACTAAAGCAAAAGGAGAATGTCTAGTTCCGTTTTTTTGGAGTAAGTCGACTTTCCCAAAGTGTATCTATCAGTTTATTATGACAAGTCTTCTGGTTAGCTACAATAGTGTTCTTGATAATCTGAATCAATGTCTTGTTTTTTTATTCTTCCATTCCATATTCCTTGAGGGTAGTAATTAGAAGATTGACCCATCAATTTCCATATTCACCACAAAATGCAGAAATTGGTTTGAATTTTCATTTCTTAAAGCTATTGCATCTTGTCATTTTGTAAAGTAATCAGTTTTTGTAACCATATATGAGTTTCCATGCTAGATTTAGGATTGATTGGACCAATCACATATATACCCCATTGAATAAATGGCTACTCTATCATAGATGTTTGTAAGGGAATATCAACCCTTTTCATTTTTTCTAAGAAGATATGACATGGGATGCATTTTCAAATGAATTCAAAAGAGTCTTTAAATATCATTGGCCAATATAAACCAACTCAGATGATTTTGTGAGCTATCACCACCGGTGAAAAATTTCCCCCATAGATTCTCTTGTGGGATTCTTGAATGAATTTCATGGCTCTGATGTGATACAAACATGTTAATAGTATACCATCAAAATTTCGTTTGAATAATACTTTGTACACTAGAACATAATTGTTTGTTTCGATTTTCAAATTTCTTATTTCCTTCGAAGAAATTTATGGAGGAAATTGACCTATTTTTAAATAAAACATAATATGCTTATGCCATTCAAACTTCTCCAACATTGTTTCTTTAATTACAATGTTAAATCTATCATCATAATAAGTATTTACAACTTCAATTACTGTCATGAATTTACATAAAACTTGTCCTCTAAAAACCTTCAATGTTTTAATCTTTTTTTCATAGTCCCGAAGCTTGGCCAACCAATTATCCCATCTTCCTTCTTTAATTTGTTGGCTCAAAAACATCTTAACTGGAAAATGTGGAACCTAAGAAATAACATGATTTGAAATAATGTATGTTTTGAAATGGGAAATCTCTTTCACAAGTGAAGGGGCTTGTTTTTCGACAGGTTTATAGTTAAATTCATATTAATACAATGTTTTTTCTCATAAAAACAAGCAATAACTCTTCTTGCTTCTGTTTTTTCTTAGTAAGAATCAAAGTGACAGTTTCTTCCCAGGAAAAGGAATACAATATGAATTCCTTTTCAAAATTAGCACTTACAAGGACTCACGTAGTAGTAATGGGAATTTTAATTTATGTAAATGATTTTTGAATTTCTAGTGTCCATTCAAATTCTTGATCTTTCTTTAGCAATTTTCTGATGGGTTTGACAATGAAAGCATAATTGGGAACAAATCGTCTTGCAATGTTTATCTTTCCAAAGAAATATTGGAATCCCTTTTTTGAGGTCAAGGGGTTGAGGTCATTTATTGATTTGATTCTTTTGGGATCAATGTATACCCCTTCCTTTCTTACAACATGGCCTAACAACTTCCCTTATGTTAGAACAAATAAGCATTTCTATGGACTCAATGATATTCCATATATTCTACATTTCTTGAAAATTTGTCTAAGATGTATGAGGTGCATATATCTTTATTTTGAATAGACATTTAATTCATATTGATAATAAACCATGAATTTTCCTACAAAATATTTAAAAGTGTGATCCATGGCCCTCTAGAAGGTAGCACCTGCATTTTTTTAATTCAAATGACATTATGAAATAATCAAATGTACCCGATGGTGTCACAGTTTTTTTTCTCTCCTATCCTTCTTTGCTACAATAACCTCGTTGTATCTTGAAAACCCATCTAACATTGACATTAGTGTAGACCTTATAACTTGCTGAAAAATCATTTCCATATTTGGTAGTGTGTAACTATTCTTTATACTAACTTTGTTAATTAATTTTTTATGATTATATAAATAATTTTTTTTATACTTTCATGAAATTGATGATAACTCCAACCCATGTGGAAATATTGAGTAGAGGAAATAGTTAATTTACAATTATATAGTATAAAACAATATAATTATATTAATGTTAAAAAATATATAGAATAAAACAATATAATAATATAATTGCATTGCTTATGATGTGAGCAATCATATAATATAAATAAATATTATGTAATAATATCATGTTTTGGAATGAGTAGACATTGGAAATAATTTAGCTTTAATTTGTTTTACTATTTTAATGTTAATTTGTTTTACTATTTTAATGGTAAAATCAATATAGTGCATTGACTTAACTAATAATAAAGTGTATAATTATTCAATACATTGATTTTAATAATGTAAACAATTCTATAATACTTTACAATTTAAAATGCATATGAAATTCCAAAGAGGTTTTATCTTACAAGGTCAAGTTTAGTGATTTATTTGGTTAGATAGGATTTTATCTCTATTAGCATTTGCATATTTAAAGTAGTATATTCATTATGATTTCTTTTTAAAATATCAATGTATAAATACATTGTATGGATTTCATTAATAATCATGTAAATGTATTAGTGTTTAGTTGTAGAAGTTGAAAGTGAAAGTATATTTCATCACATAGAGCATGGTCCAAATATGATAAGAATGAATCACATACATAGAATGGTTCCAACTTAAAATCAACATGTTTTTCGTATGAAAAATCTTTAGAAACATGGCCTCAAGCTATGGCGAAAATGAGGTAAGAAGTCATATAGATGTTTTGAGACTTTTTGAGGTTATTTAGTTGGAAGGAAATTTCACTTGAGATGAGATAACCCCATCGATGATGGTTTTTTCATGTAGAGAATAATGCATATCATATATAAAATTTCATGATACAAACATAGTAGATTCCAAACCGATAATGCGGGAAACTAAACATGCAAATTATCTATACTAGCATTTTAATGAATTTACCCCAATTCTAGAAATACCAGGGTTATAGGTTGTATATTTCAAGTAGTTTCTCAGAAATTTGATTCCTTCCTTGTGTTACCTCATAAATTCATCAACTTCCTCATTCTTGAACCGCATAGTTGGTGTAGGTAGTCACAACATTTTAGAGAATACTGAAGGAGCTAGTCTACTAGAGAAATGGGTTGATGAACTTGTGTTTGAATTCTTCTTTGTTCATAGATGAATTTATCTGTGCACCATTAAACAATTTATTTCATGTCAATTGCTTCTGGAACACAACCTGCTAATGTTATTCCTAAGGTCCAAATTAGGTTCATTTTCTTCTCATCCGAAGAAAGAGACTTGTAGTAATTATATGCACTAGACCACTAGAATTTTGTATCTTCATGACCGAGTGTGTTCAATGTATCTCCACAAAAAAATTCTTTTCTTCTTGCTTGAAAACGTTTTTTCTTTTTTACAAAGGTGGCACTATTGTCGATACTTACAGTTGGCATTTTTATTTTATTAAATTCTACCACGTACTACCTTGGTAACTCAATCAATAGTAGATCATGTTTTAAATTTCATAAGTTGTCATGGAATTTGGATTTAGTATGACCTTTAATCGATGTGTTATGCATTAATAATGACATTGTTCTTTTACGAGTGGTCGATGATGTGGAAGGGGGTAATAAATATGATAAGAAGTGGTGATCTGATGTTACGATGGATGGAAAATGTTAAGTATGAAGGTGCAAAATCATTTATGGGAAGTGAGGAATGTGTAACACAGAATTTGGGAGTTGCGAGCCTAAATGCTTGTGAACACGACTTCAAAAAAGGGTGAAGTGTTACACATTAGGATTGCAAATATGGTTAAGTGTTAGGATAGATGCACACTTGCAGAGTTAAGGACCTTGGGACTCAACAAACAGGGGAAGTGTGTGGGTTTGCTTCCTGTTTGGTGGAAAATTCAACTAAGTATCGAATGAAAATGGAAAAGGTAAAAAACAATGATGTGTTTTGATGAATGAGGGTTTGCGGACCTAGTCATTTAAAAGGGTTTAATCATTTTTATGCAACTCTGAATCCATACTTTCAAAAAATAACTAATTATAAGAGATGAAAGTGAATTGGAAGATACCTGAAGGTAAGAGATAAGAAATATCCATAGCAAGAATGCAAACCTATGGTATGACGGATATACATACCTATGGGTTTGAAATTTATGTTGGCCCATACTAATTGTTTGGAAAATTTTGACTGATTTAAGGGTGGTTTCATGAAACCTACGCGAATTTTGATATACTTGAGGATATGTGGATGTGGATTCAATATATAGCTGTTGTATCATGCAGTAATACTCGAAGGGGTATGAACAAGTGCTACAAGGGTTTCCAAAAAGGTCAAATCAATTGTAGTTCCCATGTGTTTCCTTCCCTTAAACAAAGTTATTGACTTAACGAAAATTGTGACGTCAAAATGAGAACTCCAGTGCAAAAACCCCATATTTTTGTCTCAAAAACACCAAAATCAACCCTTGTTTCAAAAAATGGTGCTACCGAAACGACCCTTTTTTGCACGGTGTTGTTAACTAGTTCATGATCAAAGATCAACCTCACGAGGATATGAATCCTCCATTTTTAGAGAGGTGGTGCTCCTCTTATTCTTATAATTCCATGAAAATAAAATAAAACAAAACAAATTCTGAGAAGGACGAGACTTAATATTTACATTCACATTCAAGGAAAAACAACACCTGAAATTAGAGACCATGTTTTTTTTAAAAGAAATTCATATGTACAATATTTATAACATAAAAAGATAAGATGCACACAGAGTATAAAGGACTGATATATCCATCACAACATTTATCAGAGAATTTAACAATGCCCACAAAATAGAGAGAAAAAAAATCGACCGCAATTAGAAGAGATCTTTAAATTATCATTCCATAAAGTGCCATATGCTCGATAAAAAATTCAGAAACTCAAGATTTTGATCAAATTTTTTCAGAATACATTAATGTAATATTCCAAATAGCTCTCTTGGAGTCTCTAAAAATAATAATAAGTCTTTAAATACAAAGGTAAATGTATTTAAATAAAATAAAATGCACTCACCCTTCAAAGAGGAGTGGGATAGGGCTTCTGCGGACCATAAAGTGAAAAGACCTGGAAGATAAAATAAGGAAATCCAAGAATCAACCTAAATCCCATAGAGCATGGAGAAGACAAAGGCAAAATGACAAATGATTGTAGTATAAATGAACATAAGGAAAACTAAAAGGGTAAAGTTAATGTTTGACTCACTAGAATGGACCGATATCGTAACTTTTACTTGATTGCAACTGGATCCTTTATAGGTACATGTGGTGGTTGACATTCCATAAAAGACGTAACTATTTGTTGATTTTCTCATTTGACAATTTTGATTAATTCCTTTTTCAACCATTCGTCAATGTACTCTCTTATTGGTGCCACGATAATTTCACGTTTAGTTTTAATTTCAAAAAACTAATTTTCAAATTCCCTCAGATCTAGCTACGACTGATGTAATGCATCATCCACCTCATCTAAACCTCCAACTAATTTTTTTCTAGTATCCATTCCATTGGTTCTACTCTTCATTCTCGATGGAGTTCTTCTTGTAGATGTTGTTGGAGAATTGGGGTTTTGATATGTTGTTTGTTTTCCATGTTTTTTGTTTCCTTCATTTGTGTTAGTTACTTCTCCTATGTCATTTGAATTTTGGTAGGATGCTAATTCCTATAGATCCAAGTTATCTCTGCCACCCTCTCGAAATTATTCAATTTTGATGAAGTGTGAAGAATATGCCACTAACTGCATATGTGTAGTAAATTGTTTTTTTGGATCAAAACCTTCCACAAATTTTTCTTCCTTCAAACCAAAATGTTTATGATGTCCCACCAATTCATTAAGGTGAGTTATGTGTTTAACAATGAAATTCCCAATTTTCCATGGTAAGGGTATAAATTTATTTTTCCTCTAGTCATAGTCATGGAAGAAGTGATCCCTAGTCTTGTATTGATTGCATACTTCTTCAATAAATATTTTATTTGATGTATAGAATGGTAACATAAAATGCTTCTCCTTACATCCAAATAATATGATTATAGTATATTATTCGAACAATTCATAAGCCCCTTTTCCATAGAGAAAGGAAGTTGGTTCGAGGAATAACCTTTATGTTTTCTGTCCAAATATTATTTTTTTTAATTCTGAGATGAAATTGTTATGGACTAGGTAGAAACTGTATTGGGATTTATGTCTATAAAAGAATGAATCACATACATAGAATGGTTCCAACTTAAAATCAACATGTTTTTCGCATGAAAAATCTTCAGAAACATGGCCTCAAGCTATGGCGAAAATGAGGTAAGAAGTCATATAGATCTTTTGAGACTTTTTGAGGTTATTTAGTTGGAAGGAAATTTCACTTGAGATGAGATAACCCCAATCAATGATGGTTTTTTCATGTAGAGAATAATGCATATCATATATAAAATTTCTTGATACAAACATAGTAGATTCCAAACCGATAATGCGGGAAACTAAACATGCAAATTATCTATACTAGCATTTTAATGAATTTACCCCGATTCTAGAAATACCAGGGTTATAGGTTGTATATTTCAAGTAGTTTCTCAGAAATTTGATTCCTTCCTTGTGTTACTTCATAAATTCATCAACTTCCTCATTCTTGAACCGCATAGTTGGTGTAGGGAGTCACAACATTTTAGAGAATACTGAAGGAGCTAGTCTACTAGAGAAATGGGTTGATGAACTTGTGTTTGAATTCTTCTTTGTTCATAGATGAATTTATCTATGCACCATTGAACAATTTATTTCATGTCAATTTCTTCTGGAACACAACCTGTTATTGTTATCCCTGAGGTCCAGATTAGGTTCATTTTCTTCTCATCCAGAGAAAGAGACTTGTAGTAATTATATGCACTGGACCAGTAGAATTGTGTATCTTCATGACCCAGTGTGTTCAATGTATCTCCACAAAAAAAATCTTTTCTTCTTGCTTGAAAACGTTTTTTCTTTTTTACAAAGGTGTCCCTATTGTCAATACTTACAGTTGGCATTTTTATTTTATTAAATTCTACCACGTACTACCTTGGTAACTCAATCAATAGTAGATCATGTTTTAAATTTCATAAGTTGTCATGGGATTTGGATTTAGTACGACCTATAATTGATGTGTTATTCATTAATAATGACATTGTTCTTTTACGAGTGGTGGATGATGTGGAAGGGGGTAATAAATATGATAAGAAGTGGTGATCTGATGTTACGATGGATGGAAAATGTTAAGTATGAAGGTGCAAAATCATTTATGGGAAGTGAGGAATGTGTAACACATAAATTGAGAGTTGCGAGCCTAAATGCTTGTGAACACGACTTCAAAAAAGGGTGAAGTGTTACACATTGGGATTGCAAATATGGTTAAGTGTTAGGATAGATGCACACTTGCAGAGTTAAGGACCCAGGGACTCAACAAAAAGGGGAAGTGTGTGGGTTTGCTTCATGTTTGGTGGAAAATTCAACTAAGTATCGAATGAAAATGGAAAAGGTAAAAACCAATGATGTGTTTTGATGAATGAGGGTTTGCGGACCTAGTCATTTAAAAGGGTTTAATCATTTTTATGCAACTCTGAATCCATACTTTCAAAAAATAACTAATTATAAGAGATGAAAGTGAATTGGAAGATACCTGAAGGTAAGAGATAAGAAATATCCATAGCAGGAATGCAAACCTATGGTATGACGGATATACATACCTATGGGTTTGAAATTTATGTTGGCCCATACTAATTGTTTGGAAATTTTTGATATGAGAAAAGTAAATAAAAATAAGCAAATACAAGTGTAAAAGAAATCCCATAAGTGGCTAAATGGAAGCGCTAAACTGGTAAAAAATATGGATCCACATTTGGCTCCAACTATGGGACATTGACCCCCTATGGGTTGCCGAGAACCCAAAATCGTGTATACCCCTTCCTTTATTACAACATGGCCTAACAACTTCCCTTATGTTACAACAAATAAACATTTCTATGGACTCAATGATGTTCCATATATTCTACATTTCTTGAAAATTTGTCTAAGATGTATCAGGTGCATATCTCTTTATTTTGAATAGACATTTAAGTCATATTGATAATAAACCATGATTTTTCCTACAAAATATTTAAAAGTGTGATCCATGGCCCTCTAGAAGGTAGCACCTGTATTTTTTAATTCAAATGGAATTCTGAAATAAACAAATGTACCCCATGGTGTCAGAAATGTTTTTTTTCACTTATCCTTCTCTGCTACAATAACCTGGTTGTACCTTGAAAACCCATCTAACATTGACATTAGTGTAGACATTGTAACTTGCTGAAGAATCATTTCCATATTTGGTAGTGTGTAACTATCATTTATACTGAATTTGTTAATATCCCTCAAATATACACATAAGTAGATCTCGCTAGTATTATTCCTAACCACTACTGGATTTAAAATCCAATCTAAATGTCTAATTGGAGAAATTATGCCATCATTTTCTAATTTCTCAATTTCTATTTTTACCAAAGGATTTATCTTAGGGTTTATTTTTCTCAAATATTGCTTGAAAGGCTTGGCCCCCTCTTTTATAGGTATTATATGTTGGAATATTGATTTATTGAATATTCCTTTAAGTCATTGTAACTCCATGCAATCACATTTTGAAATGTTTTGAAAAGCTAAGTGTACTTGTCCCTCTCTTCTTTAGTAAAACTGGTACCCAAGTTTATACACCTTGGTGATTCAGGAGTACCAATGTTTATCTTATGTATTTCTTAGAATTTTATAATAGAAGGCTCTTCAAGTGGTTTTGAATTTTTTTTTTGATCATCTCTCGTAAAGAGGGATTCCAAATTGTCATATTTCTTTGGAGAAGGTACTTTACTTTTCTTGTAAATTTTTTCTCTCAAATTATGTCACTCTTCTAGATCTGATTCAGTTATGGTGTCATCATCTGTAAAAAAAATTACCACATGTTCAAAATTCTCAAAAAATTGTAAGTGTTCTTGATTATCTGGAACTGATGGTCAAAAAATATTCTTCACATGATAAGTGCCTTCTTGTTGCAAATGTTCAATATTAAATAGGGATGAAATAACTTCCAATGCATTAGGGTTTTTATTCTTATCCCTTGGGATAAATGATATCTTGAAATATTTTAAGGAGTCCATGAGCTCTATCACTCTTTTTCCATAAAATTTCAATTTCTCCCTTTTGACTTTATATTTTCTTTTGACATGATTTATAATCATTTCAGAATCACTACTGACTATTAAGTGTTTGACCTTCATTTGAATGGAAATGATCATACCTTGAATTAATTCCTCATACTCAGCTTCATTATTAGTGCATGGAAATTCAAGTCTTATAGCATGAGGATATATAATAGCTTCATAGATTTTGAAAATAATTCCAGCTTTGTTTCCCGACTTAGAACATGCACCATCAAAAGACATTTTATAGTATACCTAAAAATAATATTTTTCTCTTGTCTAATCTTGAGTGAAAATATGTTCTGAATCAAAGACAACAAAGTTTCCCATTCTAGCATCAATATAATTCCTCATTAGTTAATTTTCATTTCTTCTGAACTGAAAATGTTTTCTTATTTCTATAGGGAACCTTATCATTGTTCCATATTTAATTGGAAGCATTAGACAACTTCCATCATTCATGATATAACCACCAATTATTGAAAACCAATCCTTTCCTAGGAAAACTCCATATGATGGAGGCAGATCTGCTACTACAATAGTGAAGACGATTGTGATATGAGGAGTTGCACTTTTCCAGGGACAAAAGTCTTTAATATCTCCATAAGCCATGAATTTTCTTGATTCAATAACATAAATTCTTTCACCAGTCTCATAATGTCTAGTACACTCCATCCTGAGTGCTTGCATCACCGATAAAGGAATAATGTTATCGGTAGCCCCACTATTAATCAAACACTTGTGCAGTACAACTTCGTGATTCTATATGATGATGTAAAATGGTGGAACCTTCGTTTTGGGTTTATCTTAAGAATAAATTTGTTGTCATTTTGAGTTTAAAATTGAAACCTCCATTCTTGTATATGCATCATCAAATATTTTCAACATGTTTTCCCTTTTCTATGGAATTTTTACAACTTCAATAAATTTTTACAACATGTAGTAGTCCTCCCCAGTGGATGGGTGAGATATATGACTACAAGAGAAGAGAGAACATAAAAGGAATGGAAAAACTCATAGAATATATTATGTGTGAAGATAAGATATCTTCTGTGTGAAGATAAGAAAAAGATATATTTTGTGTGAAGATGAAAGAAAGAAAGAGTATCTTATGTGCAAAGATAGAGAGAACAAAACTTCTTTAATATGGGTTCATGGAGAACTAGTTAGTGATCGTGATGCCAGATGACCAAGTGAATTATACTGGTGTCATTACCCAGATGATGATGTTGCCTAGTTGATGATGTTATCCATTTGATGATGTTGTCCAGTTGACGATGATTATCTAGTTGATGATATTTCCCATATGATATTGTTCAGTTGATGATGACATCGAGTGACCTGTCAAAAGATAAAGAATATCCTTCTTGTTAAGAGAGAGTGTTAAAATATTGTGTAATTGAAAAGAATATTCTTATCCCCTTTTGTGGATAAAAGTAAAAGATAATATATATATATATATATATATATATAATATTGACAAGTCGTGTTAAGATCTAATATCGGCTCATTACCCCTTAATTGGGGCATATTATATTAGTAATTTTATTTTATTTATGTCGGCTTTAGGCCATTAGTTGTAATTATGCCTCCTAGTCTCCTATATATACCAAGGAGACATTTTCATTTTGAATCATCTTGTACTTGAACATTTAAGTGGGGTAAAAGGAGGTTTCCCCATCAAAGAGGCTTATTATATGAAATTATCTCTTTTTCAAGGCGTTGAGTACTTTTTCTGAGGTTTTTCTATGCTATATTGATATTTGGTTCTTAACAAATGGTATCAGAGCTCAAGGTCTTAGGGTTTCACTGCCACATCTGAGACACCTTGACATTTTATCTATAACTTTGTTTATACAACGTTTCATAAGGAATGGTTTGGAGGATATTTAGTAGATGGATAAAGGTACGTTGGGTTAAAAATTCATCTCCTAAGGCCTTATACTTTCAGAGATACATCCTGTACAAGATAGGGTTCTGGAATCATCCTGAATTGAGTCATTGCGTAATTTTCTCTATAAAACAATTTCTATAACATTTCAGACCCTGAACACTGGATGATATTTACAAAACTTAGTAAGGTATATTTGGTAAAAGGTCCATCTTCTGGGTCATCTTAAATTTGTAGATACACCTTGTGTAAGATAGGGTATCTCACTAGTCCTATTGACTAGTATCAAGAAGGTGTTCCAGGTAAAACAATCATAACTTCTTCCTAGAGTATCCAAATTGAGTGGGACTAGTTTCATTGGATCGTGGGCAGTCTGTAGTATTTCTAGTGCCAGTTTTAGAATTTTATATCAATTATTTTGCGCGGGGCACAATATACAAGTGATATATCCTGGAAAGGCCAAAAATCAGCAATTTGTGGGGAAGTTACTGTAAATTCCACATGGCACATCCAATTTTGATCAGACCCATGGAATTGCAGAGAAGAAATATTAGAGAACTACATAAAATAATTTTTCATACCCAGAAGGGCCGAAACTTGGAAGATACAACAGAAGAAATATTGCCTAGCAGAACCACCTCAAAATCAAGGTTCAAAAGTGATACTTGGCCAACATGCCACCCAAAAAGGGAACTTCCACACCAAATAAGCCTCCAGAAAATCCTACATGGACTCTTCATGAAGGTGAATAAATTTGTAGGGACATAAATGGTTTACAAAAGAAGATAGTAACAAAAGATGAACTACAAGAGATGATGGAGGGTGTAAAAGGGGAGATCATGGAAGTATTGAAAAATTTCATAATAGTGAAGACACCTGAAAGTCAAAATGCATCCCATGAAATTCATGATGAGGACACAAGGAAGGTGAATAAAGAATGGAGAAATGCCAACTTTGGTTTGAATACCAACCACGTTCCTAAGATTGATATGAGGAAGTTTGATGGCAAGGACCTGTTGGCAGCCAATTCATTTTTTTTATTGCTCTTAAAAAAGCTGCCTACACCCCTTGTCTTATTAACGACAAATCATCGTCACATTGTGCAACTAGACATTTGTTTCATTTTTGCGACAATTGAAATTTGGTTTCGATCCAGTTTTCACAACTGAAAGTGTGAAAACACCTCTTTCGTTGTTTGGACTGTCGTCATCTTTTATTGATTTTTCCGAAAGACACTTGACCATTGGTTTATCACATAACTACAAAAGATTCTTTCAAATTTATGTCCTTTGGTCTATTCTTACCTTGATTGTGCATTTGGATCTATTTGATTACTAAGCCATTGAGCATGAAGATTTACTGGTTACATTTGATTCTATAAAGGTCATGATTGATTTTGGTCT
>SNQJ01S0016368.1:110121-134805 GCA_010110895.2 Picea sitchensis | reverse complement strand
GGAAAAAATAAACAGCTCAAACAAAAGCCAAGAACAGTGTCACAACTATAGCAATTGTGTCGCAAAGTCTCTTAAAGTCACTTATATATAGATAAAATAGTAAACTAAACGTTAACACCAACCAATGAGATAATCAAAATTTGCATTGCTATTGCCATGAAAGTTAGTCGCTATAGCGACGAAAATCCCAACTAGATTTAAATAAGATTTTTTGTCGATATTGTGACGAACTTTCGTGGCAATAGAGACGAAAATCCCTCCCTGTTTAAAAAAAAATATGAAACTAGTTGAAGCGTGGAAAATTTTCGTGGAATAATCTGCCCATATGTAGTAGTGATAGGCCCATAATACTTTTGGTACTCTTAAATCCCAATCATCCCTGTTCACACAACAAATCTTGGTTAACGTTGTTTCCAAAATCTTGTTGAATGCTTCAACTATCCCATTGGCTTGTGGATGGTACGGTGTTCTCTTCTGATGGTGGACTGCAAATTCATCACTCAGGGCTTCAACTATCTTATTGATGAAATGTGTACCTTGATCACTCATAAGGATCTTTGGGCATCCAAACCATGTTATAATGTCATCGAATATGAAGCACGTAGTTGTAGTTGCAATACATTCCTTGACTGCTCTTGGTTCATCCCATCTGGTCAAGTACTCGGTCGCAGTGATGATGCACCTTTCTCCTGTACGCTTTCCTGGTGGGTTTATAGGTCCAACGCAGTCAATGTCCCATTTCTCAAATGCTTGTAGGGTCAGTTGTGGTGCTAATGGAATTTCATCTCTTCTGGACAGTTTCCCAACTCTTTGGCATACATCATAGGCTCTGGAATAGTCTTTAGCATCTCTGTGTAAGGTAGGCCACCAAAGGCCAGCTCTAAGAACCTTCTGCGTAGTTTCTTTACCTGCATAATTTCCTCTTGTGATGCCTTCATGAGCTTCTGCAAGGATCTGCGGTCATTCTGCCTCCATAACACACATTCGCAATATCTCATCTGGGCCCATTTTGTATAGATGTCCATCTATAAGTGAGAAGTCTGCAGCGCGCACTAGTAGTTGTTTCCTCTGTGGAGTTGTATACTCACTAGGTGTCATTCTTGTTGACAGGAACTGGACTATTTCTGCGAAGTGGTCATCGATCTTTCTAATGGATAGTAGTTGTGCATCTAAAAATGTATCTTCCAAATTAGTGGGCTCTTCTCCATGTTCCAACCTCGACAAGTGGTCAGGACCCTTGTTCATTCTTTCTGGATTTACTATGATCTCAAAATCATACTCCTGAAATAACAGAAGCCATATGCATATTATTCCCCCCAACACTGGCTTGTTGACTAGGTATTTCAGCGCAGAGTGATCAGTAAACATTTTAAAGTGTCCCCCCAATAAGTAGTGGTGGAATTTATGCAGTGCATACACCATATCTAACCCTTCCCACGCAGTGGTGGTGTAGTTAATCTCAACAGTCGATAGCTTCCTACTAGCAAAAGCTAGAGGGTGGTCAATATCTTCTTCTCTTGGCTATGCTAATACAGCTCCTAAGGCAATGGAAGATGCATCGACATGTACATGAAACTCCTTGGCCCAATCTGGAAAAACTAAAATGGGTGCAGTAATCGTTTTCTGTTTCAGTGTGTCGAAGCTCTGCTGGCATTCTTCAGTCCAACTAAACTGACAATCCTTTTTCAACAGCTTCTCCATGGGTGATGTAATCTGAGCATATCCCTTAATGAACTTCCTATAGTATCATGTGTGTCCTAGCACAGTGCATAGTTGTTTAACTATTGTAGGAGGGGGTAGATCATCTATAATAGCGATCTTGGATGGATCTACCAGCAATCCTTGCTTACATACAATGTGTCCTAACAGAACTCCAAACGGTGAGAAGAAAATGCATTTCTTCAGATTCAAGGCAATTTGACACTGCCTGCATTTGTCCAACATTAGCCTTAAACATTCAATGTGATTTTTCAACAAACTAAACACAGTCCAGTCATCAAAATATGCTTCTAGAAATTTATGCAAGAATTCTTTGAATGCTTCAACCACCACTCTGGAAAAGATAGTTGGGGAATTCTTCAATCCGAATGGCATTAGCGTGTACTGATAGGATCCCCATTATGTTGCAAATGTAGTCTTGTGGCGATCTTCATTGGTGATCCGGATCTGATGGTATCCTAAAAATCCATCTATAAAAGAATATACCTCTTGGCCTCCCACGTTATCTAACACTTCGTCAGTGAATGGTGTAGGGAAGGGGTCATGTAAGCATGCATCATTCAGCTTCATGAGGTCTACAAATATTTTGATATCTCCTGTCTTCTTGTCTTGTACCACCATAGGGTTAATCCACTCTGATTCTTCCACAGGTTCTATAATCCCTGCCTCCAGCATTTTGTCAATATCAATCTTCACTTTTTCCTTATATTTAGGGTTCAATATGTAAGGTATCTGTTTGATTGGTATTGCATCTGGATTTAAAGGGATTCTCATCTCTCCCATAGGTTCTTTGATTCCCTTCATATCAGTAAACTTGGTTGGAAACAAGTCCTGATATTCATGCAGTAATTTTGTAATCTTGTCAATGGTAGCAGCATCCCAGTAATCTCCAACATTTGCAAACTTTGGTGTCTCCTCTGTCCCAATATTGACCTTCTTAATCTTGATCAATTGTCCAATAAATGGTATCTCAACGCCTGGTCCTTCCACATCTCTTTGGCCTTCTATTTCTGCGATGTTCACTTTCCTGGGATCATCGTCTTCATCCACATTAATGTTGTAACAACCTTGCAATTTTTGGAGAGGCACAGTCCATTCATACTCTTCTTTTTCTAAAGAAGGGATAAAGGCATCCTCAAGTATTTTTTGTCTGACAATCTGTAGTGCTTGATTGACTGAAGGAAATTGACTTTCAAATAGGAATTTAGTTATAAAATTCTGAGTCATACCTTCCCAATCCGTACTGATGAGGCGTAGCTCTTCTTGGAGGTACCAGTTAATATGTGTTATGTCTAGTGTGTTAATGAATTTGTGCACCCATTGTTCTTGAGGAATGTTACTCCAGGATTCCTCGCAGCTACGCACATGGTCCTTTTGACAACTTCGACCTGTCTAGAAAACTTCACGGCCTTCTTGTTGTGCTAAGAGCCGCACTTTCATCAGGGTACGACATTGTACCCATTCTGTGATGCTGTGTTTATGTGTCCCCCACCATATTGCTAGTGTGTCTTTCAAGGCCTCATAAATTTCCAACAACCTCTATTGTATTGGTACACTTGCTTCAAATTCTGATAGGAAGGCTTCTAACGGATTCATACCATCAAATGTGGGTAAGTTACTTACTATTGTGCTGATCCAACGAACTTATCTGGTTAATCCAACACATCTCCTTGTAGATACTTCATACATCTTATTCTACCAATTCTCCAGTTCTTCTTCTGAGTCTGATGAACATGCGCTCTCACTTCACCAGCTTATGTTCCCATCGGCTATAGGATTAATGTAATCATGTTGTCTGGAAGTTAGCTTGTAGATGTTTTCTAGTTCGTATGCGCAATCTTCTTCTCTGATGGGCTCTGTGTATCGATGACCTTGATCAAGATATAAAGGTGAGATGAACCTAAGGCCATCTCTCTCAAAATTCATACGTATTTTATTTAAGTCAACAATAATAGAGTTATTGAAGGCCCAATCAATTCCTAACAGCGTAGGTTAAGGGCAACCGTCATCAACTATTTCAATTACCTCAAAATCTACAAACGTTCTTACTCTGTCGATGTCCATAGGGACATGCTCCAATCGTCCAAATGGACCGACAACTTGCTGATTAGCCATCCTAAGTCTGATAGGGGAATAGATCAACTTCGGTTTTCCCATCTGTGCCCAAGTTTGCTTCATCATGACATTGATCTCCGACCCTAAGTCGAGGACCACATAGTCTATCTCATACTCTCCTATTTGAGCATTCATATGTAATTCCTTATTTGTCCTTCTCTTCTTACCGATCTGGTGTACCGCCCTATTCAGTATGGGATCTATCTTTCCTAGCTCATATTTTCTGATTAAATTTTGTAACTCTTGGACAACGCTTTCATCCTGAATCAATTTAATACAAGTATGTAAAAATTAAATGAGCTTGCTTACCTCTTTTCCTTCTCCTGGCGAAGCAGATTGATCAAATTCTTCAGGCATTCCATATTATCTTACTTCTGGTCTTGTATTTGATGAAGAACTTTGTCACCCTCTGAATTCTTTTCGTGCTTCCTCAAATGTTTGTCTTTCTTTCTTTGCATCAAAGGTTTGGGTCTTCTCTGCAACTTTTCTGATTCCTAAATCTTATGTAGTCTTCCCTTGGGTCAGTATATCTTCTCCTGTAACAATGCCTCCTTTGGTTATAACAACAACTCTAGGGTCTTCGCTGCAAGTTTTAGTATAGATCAGTTGCACTTGTGGGTTCTGTTGAGGTCCTTATCTTTCATGGAATTTAGCTAGTAGCACAGGAAAAACCTCTATAACATGGTCAAACGAGTTGCAGTAGCTGCAAGTGGTACAAGGGTTCTGACAATCCCTTGCAAGGTGTCCTGGTTGTGCGTAGTTATAACAGATGATCTGTCTCCGACCTCTTCTCATTCCTCCTCCTCGTCCTCTTCCTCTGAATCCACCACGAGGATTGAAGTTTCCTCTCCTAGGAGAGTTATACTGTGTAGTTTTATGCCTTGGATCTTATATATGTCTCTTGACCTTTCATTCATGAGATCATAAGCCCTACAATCCCTATCATCATGCCCTACAGACTTACAGAATGTCCAGTACAAATTTGTAGGTGTCTGAACATACTTCTGCATATAATAACACTCACCAGTACGATGTCTATTTCTGCATACCTTGCACCAGGGTAAGGTGACTTGCTTCAAAGGGTTCGGGGCTCCAGAAGCCAAGTATTCGTTGAATAGAGGGTATTTTTCCTTGTCGTGGCCTTATGATATGCATCTGACACACCAAATGTCTTCTCTTTTATATTTTCCCTTCTCTTTCTTCATATCTTCGACCTGCAGAGACAAACTAGTTAGCTGACTAAGGATCTGACTCATACCTGAGTTGGATTCTCCCATAGGGGTTGATTCTAGCTTCATCGCGATTTCCAATGCCTCAGCCTGCAAATCAATCCTCTGCTGCATCAAAGGGACTCTGATGTGTGGTAAGAGGACAACAATGAACCATTCTTTATTCTGTTCATCTGGGATCTAAAAATTCAATCGGCCTGTCAAGGTTTTGAATCTCTGATAGAATTCCCAAACAGGGTCGGCCACTTTCTACTTGATCTCTTTCATCTCTGTGATACATTGTGACTCCAACTTGGGTTTCTTGAACTCTTCAATCAGTGTGTTCTTGATCTGATTCAGTGGTTTAGGCTGTGCAAGTCCTTGGACAAGCTTCATGTACCAACTCAGTGCGCGATCCCTTAGAGTGGTACTAAACTGGGTTCTTTTGATAGCTTCATCTGTGACATTATTAATATTCCATACGGCTTCACATAGGAGCCAGTGTTTATCAGGATCTTCAGATCCATCTCCCCTAAATATAGGAAGCCTCATCTCATCTGCCATATATCTTCCTAGGGTTCCTGACTGAATATGTGGTGGACTATTATTGACAATTCTCTGGATGCTCTGGTCACTGGGATTACTCTGATTTCTTACTGTTGAATCAACAGGAAGGATAATAGTACTTACTTCAGTGTTCTGCGTGGTTTCTGAGTTTTTAGGTTCTCTTTGGCGAAGCTCTTTAGCTTGTCCTTCCTCTGTCCCAGTGGGTTCTGAACGTTCTTCATCTATCAGATCTGCTTCTTCTCCACTGTAGAAACCCTCCTCCCCGTATTTCTTCTTAAACAAGTTCGTGAGATGAACTTCTCTAAATACTCTCCCACTGCGCATATGTCCAGCTTCTGTGTCATTGTCGCTGTCCAAATTTTTTAACATTAGCCTTTTCGGATCCAACCAATATATTGTATCTTCAAGATGTTCTTCTCATGCAACAACATCTTGAGTCTCAGCTTCAGGAATTGCAAAAATTTTCCTTTGGGTCCCTTAAATAAATATCTCTCAGCTTGGATGTATGAATCTACCCTGTCAACAACAAACTCTGTGATGTACCCTTCAATGGTACTATCGAACCAATGATATACTGCTTTTGATGCGGTGTTATCAACTTTCTTGACCCTCTTGATCAACTCCGGCGTCTAAACCACAGGAGGTCTAGATCGGATCTCAAACTGGGTATCTGCTAATATAGCTAGCCACTCATACAACTCCTGATGGATTCCTCCAAAGAATATTTTTTGTATATCGGTAAAGATATATTTCTCCAACCAGTCCTCTGAAATAATATTAGGGTTCTTTTTCTGGGCTTCAATGAAGTCCTTTTCTTGATATTTTATCGACTTTTGATTTTTTGTATTCGATGGAAACCACCTTGAAATTCCCTCAAGAATATTCTGGTCCCAACAATGGAACCATTTTTTGGCACAGGAGCAGACCCAGGGTTCATCTCCAAGAGCACACCAACAAGCCCTAACTACTGGCCCTTTTGGAAACACCTATGAAGCAGATGCAGTCTCACCCGAAGCAGTTATGAGGGGGTTGCACGACAAAGATGTATACAACCAAAGGGGATATCAAGTGGATCTAACACAAGAGCAACACAACATTCATATATCACTTATCAACTTCGATCTATTCCATACATCTATCAGATCCACCATAGCAATGTAATAACAGTATATAAATGACAGAATCAAAGTACCAATCACGCACAACCTCAAATATATGTGGTTCATCCTCTCTCTAGGGCTATGTCCACAAAACTGTGCTATATTATATTTGGGTAAAGCATACAGTTCTTCTCTGCACTCTTAGCAAACAGATCTCCTCTATTCCCCTATGTTTCTCTCCCCTCCCTACGCACCCAGCTGCAGGGTTGATCTTCACACCTAGCTGGAGATCTTACAATCCAGATCGCTCTCGTAATCAACACTTCTCTCTCTCTCTCGATACAACACTTACTCACATCAACAATACATCTAGCTCAACAACAATATCGTACCGACCCAAAAGTATCAATCAAAAGTACCAACCCAACCTAGGCCCTTTAGACCTCTATTTATACATTACAATAGCTCACCGACAGCCTTAGGCCGAAACCTAGGTGTCCAAAACCCTAGATACCAAAACCCTATATGTCTAAAACCCTAGGTCAACTTGACCTGTATTTTTAGGGCTTCACCAGCCTATCTTTCTGTCCTTCTCGAGCAGTGGTCCAAAGAATCTAACGGTGGATTTTCTGCTTGTTGGGTCATCCACGGTCCTTCTTCCTTGATTATCTGTCATTACCAATATCCTCATTCAATGGATTTTTTTCTTGGGCTTCGCTCCATCTTTTCTGCCCTTTTGCTCACTTCGACCCAGTATCAGTCACTGTGTCTTCCGTGAAGTTCGCATTTCACATTTTCTTCCTTGATCTTCGCTTCCTTTAAAAACTGAGGGCCAACAACGACACTTATAAAACAACAATGACGGTTCCATGTCGCAGTTCAGTGGGATCGATCCTATGGAAAAGCGGAAAAGACAACGAGATGCAGAAAGTGGAGGTGGAACCCTAACTTATATGTAAAAAGTTGAAAAAAAACAAATTTTACCAAAGGACCTTTAAAAGTGACCCATCTCCAAAACATTTACCAAACCTAAAATAAAAGTGTGTCATAACATCTAATAAGAAACTCAAGAACCACGCTAAACGATTTTCAAGCCAAAAAAAATGACAAAAGGGTTCAAAAAAGTGGCAAAAAAGGCCAAAAACGACTATAAATAGAAGCTGACAACTCATTTTCATAATTGCAAATTGAGAATTAACCACAAAGAAAAAAAGACCCCTTTGCTAAAAGAGTTGATTCTGGGAGCTTTAGAGGATGAAACAAACTGCCACCCAGACCAAGTAAGTACAAACTCATCCCTCTTTCATTTCCATTCATTAATTATTCTTTTATTTTAGTTTTTTGGGAGGCATGCCCTCCTAAAAAAGGGCGGCCCTACGTGTATGCGAGTTGTCTAAGGATAGCCCGTAGGCAGAAAACAATCTACCCACGTGCATACATGACTGTGTCCAAGACAGCCTACGTACACACTCAATAACATAGAAAAAATGAAAATGTAAGAGCTAACACCCCCCTTGAACTTGTCATGTAACAGGATGTATGTCCACTGGAGAGAGAGGGAGCATGAGGATATTGATATCTTGGTTGATGAGGACCCTTCTGCTATCGCCGCATTAAAACAATGTGGGTTATGGAAGTTCTACCGGTGTCCACTCATGAGGGCACAACCTAGGATGTTGAATGCCTTGGTGGATTATTGGCATCTTGATGCTGAGGCGTTTATGTTTGAGGGGAATTCATTGACTCCAACGACTGAGGATATATATTTTCTAACTGGCCTCTCGAGGAGAGGGGAACCAGTCAACTTGCGTTCATTTCCCCCTGGTCCCTACAACATCATCGAGCTGATCAGAATGCATTGCGAGGCCAGAACTGAGAAAGTAGGTTCTCAGGTGCCAATCCAGAAGATTACCAACCTATCACTGAAGGTGATAGTTTTACTTATTGGGCAGATTACTGGATCTGCGACATTACATCAAGCCTCCCGTGTGCACATGTATTGTGTGATGCAGTGCTTAAATGCACAAGTATTCGAATGGAGCAAAAACATGCTTGACTGCATGAAGATGCATCTCACAGAGTGTCGACGGTGGAGTAAAAAAAATTTTGGGTTTGGTACCATTTTGTGCTCTTTATTCTTTGAGAGGGTACCCAGACTTAGTCCGTGAGAGACAGTGCGGGGGCATGTGTCCTCCTTCCCAATAGTGTGTATATGGGAGGCATTACTGCCGCGACAAGGGGGAGGAAGGACCATAGAGGCCTTTGATGACACATTTTTTGACTGGTGGGAACGACAGATTCCATCAATAGATCACTACCCCTATGCTAGAAACAACTTTTCCAGGTATCTAGACATGCCTGTATGTCCTGGAGAGGAGCAAGGAGAGATAGGTATGTTTGTTTTTAAATTTATTTAATTTTTAATTTCTTTTTATATATATCATTTTTTTATGTGTACTAGAGTATCTGACAAGTATGTATCTGTTATGTACAGATGTGGGACCAATGCGTCCAATAGACTTCTCGAGGACCAAGCGATTTCCTCGACCAAAGGCAGTACCAGCCACAGCCATCAAACCAACAACAACAACAGAAGGGGGACCTCCAGCCGAAGAGGCTGAGAGATTTTTGAGACGGGTGGAGCAGAACCTCACCATGCTCACTCATATAGTTTCCATGGCCAAGATCAAGGATCTCCCGCCATCGATGCAGCCTCACATAGTTGGGGTACCACGGACATTGGTACAACTCTTCCAGTGTTTTGCAAACACCGTTGTTCACTATGGCAGGGCCAACAGGCCCCGTGCTTAGCTAGAATGGACCACTTATGTGCCGAGGGCAATCTTTTTTATATTTTTGAGGGCATAAACCCCATGATGTATACCGAACAAGTATTGTTGAGGCATTCTCACCCAATGATGTACTCTGACACTTTTTGATATATATATATATATGTATGTATGTATGTATGTATGTATGTATGTATGTATGTATGTATGTATGTATTTACATCTTTTATGTCTTATGTATCACATTTTTAAAAATGTATGTACATGTGTATGTGTGTGCTTCTTCTTATGTGTGTGAAATATGCCATTCTAATACTTGATTAGCTAGAGTATCTGTCATTTGATTTAATCTCCTTGGAACATGGATATACGTAATGTTATCAAATAAACGTTCTAAGAGACATACCATAAGGAATCGTCATTGTAAAGTAGGATCATAAACGTGGTAAATCCCATTTAACTCGGACACAACCAACTATGCATATAAGTAGACCCGGAGGTGAGAGACACCATGCGACAAAGCATCATGAAGTAACTCTATCACTGCGTTGTACTCGACGACATAGTTTGTGGCGTCACCTAGACAGATACCTCCAGAATATAGCAACTGGCCATGAGGCGTGAATATCACCCAAGCTACATAAGAAAGCCTACGAGTGTGTCGACTAGCACCATCTGCGAACCCAACGAACACCTCTGATTCACTTGACATCTGCCACAATGAAAAATATGACATAAATAATGACACGTCCATAAAACAAAAAGACAAAAAGTAATTGTATAAGAACTATACATATGTACAAGATCTCACCTAGGCGACCAACCTACGAGTAATACTTCTTGAGGTAGAGCCCATTTCTAGGCCCCACCAAAGAATTTCCCTCAAAGTCAACCAAACGATAAGCGCTCTTCTTTAATACCTCCTTCACTATGAAAGGTCTGAACCACATGGCTTTGAACTTTTATGCCCCCAAGGGATCCTTATCTTGGTCGTAGACTAGGACAAGGTCGCCTTTGGAGAAAATCCGAGGATGAATGGACCAATCATACTGACACTTGACTCATTTCTTGTGAGCCTCATTGGCCAAGGATGCATCACGACATTTCTCATCAAGCTTCTTGAGATATAATAAGCGTTCCTCAAGTGGTGAAGTGTTTGGAAATAACTCTACTGCCAACTTTAGAGATGGGATCTGGCACTCTATTGGAAAGACTTATTCCATGTCATAAACGAGTTGAAAAGGTGAGAAAATGGTGGCAGTCTTTACAGATGTTTGGTAGGCCCATAATGTTGAGTAAAACATCAAATTCCAATTGGACTTGGCAGAATTGATCGTTCGCTGCAGAATAGTCTTGAGGGACTTATTCACAGCTTCCACCTGACCATTTGCTTGTGGGTAGTAGGGTGATGAATTCTCTTGCCTCAACCCAATATTTGATGTTAACTCAGACATCATTTTGTTCTGAAAGTGACTGCCATGGTTAGTGACAATCTCCTTCGAGATGTTGAACCTTGCTATAATCTGGTTAAAAATAAAGAGAGCTTCCGTCTCGCCATCATTATTAAATGTTGGCATAGCCTCGACCCACTTTGTGAAGTAGTCGACTACTACGATGATATAACGATTCCCCCTAGCTGAAGTCGGGTGGCATGTAGTATAATCAATCCCCCACTTCGTGAAGGAACCAATAGTAATGACGGGAAACATGGGAGTGGGGTGTGCCCTCATCTTCTGAGACAAGATCTGACATGGGTGAGACTTCTTGATCAATTCAACGCAATCTTTGATTAACGTTGGCCAAAATTAATTGGCTCATAGAATATTTTGGGTTGTTTCCAACCCAGACAAATGACCACCACATGCTCCAGTGTGCCAGTCATTAATAATGATTTTCGCTTCTTCGTGAATGAGGCACCGATGAAGGATCCAATCTACACCTCGACGATACAAAGTGTCATCGAGTATGAGATAGTTTTGTGCCTGATGGCATATACGTCGATGCTCATTTCAAGAAGAAGAGGTGGAGCACTTCAAAGTCTGGAAATAGACTAGTATATATCCATACAAGGGGTCAAAATATGAAATCAAAAAAAGATCTCCTTTAATTTGCGATTCTTCGGGCGTTACATCACCTGATTTGACCAAAAGTTCTGAGATAAGTTCCACAAAGACAAACAATTTTTTGGATTTTGTGGAAACAAAATCCAAGTCAAATTCCTGGAGGATAATAATGCATCGAATGATCTTTCCACTGATGATGCGTCGTGTTAACACGTATTGAAACAGATTCACAACGACAATGACGGTGCTCTTACGAAGAAGAATATAATGACGGAACTGCTGGATGGAATGCACTGCTGCCAACTCAAGCTTCTCAACATGGGAGTAGTTGAGTTCGGGCCCAACCAGGCCTTGACTCAGTTAATGATTCACATGCTCTTTAAGCATATCATCCTCTTAAATGAAGACTATACCAATGGTAGACTCTCCAGTGGCCAAGTACAATAAGAAATATTTATTATAATTGGGAGTTCAGAGCAGAGGGGAATACGTAAGGGCACGTTTCGATGCTTCGAAAGAGCATTGATCAGCTTCATCCCAATAGAAAGGGACTCCCTTTTCCAGTAAATGCATGAACCATTTAGTGATCTCGGCATAGTTGGCGATAAAACACCGAAGAAAGTTTTCTTTACCCTGTAGGATTTGAAGTTGAGGGAATGTGTACGAGGGAGAAAACTGAACTATCACCTCAACCTTCAGAGGATCGACCATGATCCCTGTTGTCAAAACTATGAAACCTAGCAGACGACCCAACGTCACGTAGAAACTGCACTTGTTTGGATTCAAGCGAATCCGATAGTAGTGACATCGCTCAAATATTAGTCAGAGATCCGCAGGATTATCATCTCTCTTACAATATCGTGATGCTAAATCATCGAGATAAGCCTCGACTATGTGTCTAAGTTCATGGAAAGAAAAAGAAATGGCTCGTTGAAAATTGGCTCCATCATTCTTCGGGACAAACGACATCTTTCGATAAGAAAATGTACCGCATGGACAAATAAAAGTTGTTTTATGCTGGTCTTCAGGCTTAATGTGAATCTGGTTATATCCCGAAAAACCATCCATGAATGAAAATACCTCACAACTTGCGCATTCATCGATAATCTGGTCAATGATTGGGGTGGGGAAGTTATCCTTTGGACAAGCCTTGTTCAAATCATGGAATTCCATACACACGTGAATCGTACCTTGATTTTTGTTAATTGGAACGGGATTTGACACCCATTGAGTCAACTAAATGGGGTAGATGAAACCGTCTTTGAGAAATTTCTCTACTTTAGCCGTAATAGCTACTACTTTCTAAGGATTCACCATATGAAGCTTCTGTTAGACCATATTGGTGTCAATATAAGTTGTTATTTCATGTTCGACGATTCTTGGATCAATGCCTGACATTTCCTCGTAATACTAGGAAAAAATGTCGTGGAACTCCTTAAATAAATCTGTGTAGATATGAATCTCCTCGAGGGATCAGTCCACCCCGATGAAGACATTCTCCACGATGCCATGGGTTCTAGAGATGCCAATAGGTATCATTTCAGAGATAGTTTCCATATTACCCTTGGCATAAACTATGCACGTAGTCAAAGGATTAATGGGACAAGAACCTATCTCCATTCATAGTCAACACGAATTCCCCTACCTCTATTCTTCTTAACTCTAGGAGGAAATAAGATCTGTGATGGAGATCATCCCAGGGTTTATCCAGACCAGTCATTGCCTCTAAAATCGCCTCATCAGAGGGAAAGACCAAGTCTAAAGAATCGGTAGTGGAAAGGGAACCTTGAGCCCAAACAGGCTTGAGAACTGGATCTAAGTCCTGTGCAAGAGTCGGATCTGGGTCGACCAAAGCTTGCTGGAAAATACTGTATGCAACTTCTACCACGGACAAGGGCATGGCCATGTAAGGATTCCATGTCCCTTCCATCGAGGTCGATGGGGAAGGAATATTCCACGGATTGTTAAATTAAGTCGTACGGAATGACGACACTTCAAATATTTCAGCCCTATGTTGGTTGGGGATAGCCGATATGAACTTTACATTGCTGGAGGGAGGCAAGTAATCGAAAGTTCCCATCAATGGTGGGCACAAAACAACCCCCACATTGACGATGTCGAGCTGAGGGTTATCAATCATCGGGACCGTGGATGCCCCTAATGAAGGGTCAGGCCAAGAGAAGGACAACTGGTCAATGGTTACTATTTGGCCCTCGTGTGGAAACAACAAGACCTAAAAAACTGTGGCAACCACTGCATGCATTGCATAGGTCCAACTCCTTCCTAACAGAAGGTTGTAGTCAAGAGGCACATCAACCACTTCAAATTCGACGCACACGCTCTTCCCTCCTAACTACATGGGAAAAGAAGGGATGATCCCATGTGGTCTGAAAGAATGACCGTCAAAAGCAGTAAGCATAGTAGGTGATGGATACAAAATGGGTTGGCCAATGGATTTCAAACACGCCAATGACATCACGCATGTCGAGGCACCCTCATCAACCACTGTGCGGAAAATATTCCAAGTAAAATATTTCATGGGGTGAGCCACTACTATCTGAAATGCAATGTGGTATGGGAGACGAGGTTTCAAGTTGGACGTATAAAGCATGATTTTTCCCATATTATAGGTCTCACCGGATCCCAAAGCAGACAATAGAGCCTTTCGCTACACAGGGAAGCTCTGGAGAACCTCCAAAGTAGACATCGCGCAAGGGTTTTGTGACAAATCCTCCACTACAGAGTAATTCTGGGCAGCCCTCGTGTTTTGATTATGTGAAGCTTTTTTGAACACCCCTTTCGGGATGCATGTCATTGTTTCTCCCATCGTTTTCTCAATCTGGAGAGGAACAAATGGGTTTACGGATTCCTTACCCTTTTCAGCAGTTTTCGGCATTCTATAATCATGAGCCCTAGTTGCTATGTAAGCGTCACCTTTCATCATATAAACGTTTGTGGCCAATGGATTACTAGAAGACAGAGGGTGTCCTTAACTTCCCCCATCTGTGCTCGAAGTGGCTTGAGTCAAATTTTTCCCATGTGGAAATGGGTTCTTTAACACATCAGGTTGTTGCTGCACCAAGACCTTTTGGGCCTCCACAAGACGAGGGCACAGGTGAGTCAAATGGTCTTTAGTGAAAAGGTTATACAGATACTTCAACTTTCTCTTCTTTGTGTTTCCCCCGCCAGCATTGTTGGTAGGTTTCTTATCCCCCTTACCCTTCTTGTTTCATTGTTTTTTCTTTCTTTCAGGCTGTTGGTTGGCCTTTGGGTTCGTCGATTGCACACTATGTACATCCAATGTTTGGGTAGGGGGAGCAGTTGAACCGAAGGTCTGGCTGGCCATTGTCTCCTGTATCGACAATTATTGCAATTGATTTGATAGTTGATCAATGGGCTTTGCTTGTGTTGAACCAACTATACCATCGGCATGTGGTCCAGACTTGTGTTTGGCCTTGTCAAATATCTACCATGGCACATCTAGAAAAATCTCATAAAGTAAACTATATTGAGAGTATATCAGTTCAAGTTGTTGTGCTCTCATTATCGCCTCCTCCTCTAAAAACACTCCTGATGTTGCAACGTCCTTTTATAACTGAGGTACCAAAGACTTCAGGAACCACTTCAGTAGGAAATCCAGTGGGACCTGTGCCTTTATCAAACTCTTCTGACGCTACCACTCTCGAATGTGATCCGAGATATGATTGGACTTTGTCTGCTCAAAGTTGGCCAACAATTTGGTGTCAGCATCATATCTCACAGGTAGTTGGAAATGGTTTAGAAAAAAACATCGCCAAATTGCTAAAGTAAGAGTATCTTGAGCAGTTGAGCTCGATGTACCATTTCACGACACCTCCAATGAGAGTGCGTTGAAACTGATGCATGGAGTTGTCTCACAGGAAGTTCGACGAGCACCATAGGTGGAAGGTCGTCACATGATCACCCGGATCTTTGCCAGGCTTACCTTCGAACTTCAGAATGTCCGAGGGAAACTTATTCGGCATGGGAGGCCAATGTCGATCATGAAAAATTGGGTCATTTAAAACCCTTGACAAGTCTATAAAATGTAATGTTGCCAAAAATGGTAGTTTGGGCTATTGACTATGTACAGGAGGAAAGGAGCCTGAAGTTTTATTGGCACTAGGTTTCCAGGAAAAGTTGGGTTGTTGACCAAGGTTCTGGTACATACCATGGCCTTGGCCAACGTATGGATATTGCATTTGTTGGGACATAATCGATTGATTCCTGTAATTGGATGTTGAGGGTTGGGAAAGGATTTCTCCCTGCGTTGTGTTCCAAAGATTCTAGAAAGGGTTGGCCCCTGCCGATCCGATGGGCATAGGTACTGAACCTTTCCCGAGGTTCCATTAACCATGGAAGGGGTTTCCCCCGGTTGGCATCCCTCATGAGGGAACTTCTCCCTGCCATAGATTCCAAATTCCTTGTGAGGATAAGACTCCAGTGTTTTCCCCCTGTGTAGGAATAGTACCTTGCACAAGATTTGTTGTCCAAAACCAGGGTTTCCCCCATCCGAGACGACAGCTAATGAGAAATCATTTTTACCAAACGTGCCAAAAAAAGAGAATGACATTGAACCCACTGGAGTTGTGTAGGAAGAAAGTGCTAGACTACCTTCTCCAAACAAGATGTAGTTCATTTTCGGCCCAACGGGTTGCTGGGGATCACCGCTGAGCGAGGGGGACGAAGGAGGTATGTGAACCCCATCGTAAGGGATAGCATTATAGGGGGTTGAAGTTCCCCCCATGGACCCTTTCAAATGAGCGTTTGAGCTCCCTACCCCAGAACCATGGTTTGTAGGGTGGATTAGGTGAGGGCAGAGTTTGTATCAAAGCTGGGCATCCCATATGAAAATGGAGTACCTGTCGCACTCTGTGTGAACGATGCAATGATCACCACCATTGACAAAACCAAATTGTTTCCCAAAGTAGAGGCAATCGATACCATTGTGGTCCGGACCGATGAAGGTGGGTTAGGAGGTGGAATGCCCCCTGTTGCGGCAATCGTTGAGGTAGTGTGAGGACTCCATGAGGAAGTAGCAACATTTTCTACCATAGCTGCTTGCAAAACTATATGATGCTCGTGATGCATTACCCTTGGAGGGAAACCTTGTATCAAGATTGGCGCTAACAAGTCAGTGATCGAAGGGTTAAATGGCTCGAGAGCTTCTGCTCCAA
The DNA here is from genome assembly GCA_010110895.2 of Picea sitchensis. Taxonomy (NCBI): domain Eukaryota; kingdom Viridiplantae; phylum Streptophyta; class Pinopsida; order Pinales; family Pinaceae; genus Picea; species Picea sitchensis. Next base: position 118,049 of record SNQJ01S0016368.1, on the reverse strand, counting down.
GGTCAGAAATGGCCGGTTCCTTTGGATTCGAGTGTTCTCCTCTCGGAGCTGGCTCAAGAACAGTTTCCTGTGGCCCGGTCACTTCAAATGACCCTTGCTGGTCAAGTCTTCATTGTAACGGTGGCGATGGTGGCTCCAAAGTAGTTGGTGGCAGGCCCTGAAGCCTTCACGACCGACGAAGCTCTTGATCTTCCACTTTGTTAGAATATCAACGACACAGTAAGGATTTTACTAATGTTTGAAAACAAGCACACACTAGAAAAGTTCCTACAAGATAAAGCAAGCAAAACACTATCTAGTTGGAAGAACAATTACGCCAGCCAACACTAGAGAAACTTACCAGTGCAAGTGCAACATGAACACGGAAGAACCCTCTGGGTATAATATGAATAGTGTGGCCCAATGTCTGCCCTAGGTACCGCGGTATAACCCCACGATCACTTGTGTAAGTCTCTAGAATAAAGGAAACTAAGTTGTCACCTCGTGGACAGTCACTGGGAGGGTACATTCGACTGTCGGGTGGACCACAATGAGCAGGGTATCAATCCCAAAACCTATTGAGGGTATCGAAATCAAGTGGTCTGGAAGACAAATGAGGACCTTGAAGAGATTCGAGATCCACGAAGCTCCGTAGGCAAATGCAAACGACAGTATCCCATGACAATTCCTCTATAGGTGTTCCCCACTATGCTTGGTCCAGCTTTGGAGGGATTATCTCTGCATGTGACCTCGTGTTTAGCCCCTCTATTAGAGGGGGGTCCTGAATAACTTTTACATTTACTAGACTTTTCAAACTCCCTATCTCTGACTTCAATGTTTGTTTTTTATCCTTAAAGAGTTTCCTCTCCAACCTAATTCAAGGCTCTAGCCTAGACTATTTGATTGACCCTACAAACATAAAGTCTAGTTGATTTTAATTAGCGTTTATTTTAAATGGCTTGTTTTAACTCAAGGAAACAACAATGAAACTAGTGGTGTGTTTGGGAGATGAAGAAGGAGAAGAAAAATGAAAGCAAAATTACTTCTAGTTGACAATAAAGATTTGCAACTAACTCTTTAACCAACTTTTCATAACTAACTTTTTTCTAAGATATTTTAAAGGAAAACCTAAAACGAAATTTTTCTCGACTACGAGCTACTTAATGTTCTAAGAAATCACTAAAGAACTTAAGAAAATAACTCCTTTTCCTAACAAGAAAAATAATAAACCGAACTACTTAACCAAACAAAGAAATGAAAAAAATTTCTATTCTATTTTTTTTAATGCTTCAAACAAGAAACTTGAAATAAATTATTTTTCTTATTCTTTAAAGCAAGTGAAAGGGGAAAAAGTGAAAAACAAGACAAGAATGAAAACTGAGCTATGGCCCACTGCGGATCGCAGGGAGTCACTGAAGACACCAAAGAGGCTAATCAACAAAACTCAAAGACTTGCATAAAACCCTTTTGAAGTAAACATAAGAAATATTTGAAAAGATAAGCAAACAGACATCCAACCCAGGCTTTGACTGTAAAAACAAAGACATTGTACTTCATCAAGAAACCCCGAGAAGTAAAACTTCAATCAGGGAAGAGGTTGACTGCCTCTTCTTAAAGAAACAATTTCTTGACACAGGCACACTACTGATGCTTAAGCATCCTGCGTATGTACGCGAGTTGTCTATAAATCAGGGCACATATGTACATGTGATGACCCATAGAAGGCTAGGTACACCTCTGTAACTTGTAAAAAAAAGAAAACAAACAAGCAGACTAACAGGGAAGGGAGAACTGGTATGGCACCAACAAGTGACCAAAATCCCTTAAAGACTCAACAGACTCTCAGAAACTTAAAAAGGTAATCAAACCAATCAAACACCCCAAAAATCCCCTTAAAACCTAGAGGCTTCCACAGTATGGTCGTCAGTTCCGCTAGAGTGGGAAAACCCCCTAAGGAATACACTAGGGTTCAAAATGTAGGCAGATCAAAACCGTCTAAAAGTCTCCTACTTTTCTAACTACCCCTAACATATCCCAGACTCATACATGAAATAAAAAGTGAGAAGGATTAGGTAACTGTACCTTTTACTCCACATCCGGTGTCGATCCTCTCATGCTTGATAGCTCCACTGACTGCAAGCCTCGTCCCAAGGCTAAACTGCATTCGTAAACAGATAAACATGAAACTACAAACATGAATTTCATATATAAATCATGGGTTAGATGTTAGAATAAAACATAAATAAAATACCAACATTTGACACTTCATATTTTGGGACAAGAAAAGTATTTATTTTATTGATATCATAATGGTCACTTACAACAAGGTTGGAAACTGCTCCATGAACCTGGTCTGGGATCCTCTTCACCAAGCCCCAAGTGCACCTCCATGTATCTTTCTCCTCTCCACCTTCTTCTTTGAAATGGAATGGGCTTATGAGGGAGGAAAAAGGTCAAAATGGGGAATTATGATGCAATTCTCACAACAAGGCTGTAAATGCTTGGGGCAAGGAGGGGATGTGAAACAAGCAGAGTTTCACTGTTCTTATGCTTAGCTTGGGAATGAGACCCCAAAACCTCCTTTTATATGACAAAAGGATGGTTATTCGATTGGCTGAAAGGCTATAGGTAGTGGATCAGTTGGAAAACTACCCAATAGCCTGTAATCTCAACGAATTCCTTGTAACTTTTTAATTTTTTCAACTTTTGCAAGTATACACGGGTTGTAATGGTGCAACTAGCATATGTATGAGGGATGTAGTGGTGCAACAGGTATGTGTACGCACACAGTAGTGGTTCATGGCACATACATCTTAAAAAATAGTGTTTTTAAGAAGAGAAACTCAGTGATGGCTTGGCAAAAATAGCAAGTAAGAGGGCCTGATGCCAAGTATGCATGTGTGGAGCAATTTAGGGTTATAACAGTAACCAATTTATTTAAGAGTTTGACAATACCCTGGAAAGAAGGAATTCACTTTGTTGTATGCAGAAAACAAAAATGTCCATACTATGCCATTCTTGTACAAGAAGGCAAGGAATGAAATCGAAGAAAATTTAGAAACTTCCCCTTTTCTGATGTGGGATAGAGTATGTTCTCAAATAATCAAGTGTTCAAGTTCAAAATTAGGTTTTCATCATGATCTAAACATAAATAATCTTGAATGTACCATTTAAGACAACGATAAGCTTATATAGGGGTTCTATATATTTCAAAATAATTGATCAAAGCATTCAAAAGTTATATAGACACCAGTTTAGTAACCCTATGAATATGAAAGGCTAAACTAAAAATTTGAGAAAACAAAAATTTGAAAAAAGTAAAAAATATAAGTTTATTCAACAAAAATAAGCTTGAACATTTTTATATAAAATCTCAACATAAAAAAAAATTAAAACTCACTAATGTGCAATGAACATACATTTATAAATCATCATGAATATACACATNCCTTCCCAGGTATGGATTCTTCCTCCTCAATCCCAATCTCCCACAGTCTCTTCTCCACATTTTGTTCAAGCACACTCGCAGGTACTCTCTTCTCCACATTTTGTTCAAGCACACTCCCAGGTACTCTCTTCTCCACATTGCCCTATATATCACATTTCAAATTTGAAAATTTGAAAATCAAATTTAAATGATTTTAACGCATTAAATTGTAGTTTTAAATTTTGAAACATGTAATGCATATGATGTGACAACCTATGATTCAATAAATTAAATATTGTTTAAGACATTCTTCTTTTAAATTAATAATTTAAATGACAATTTGCAATTTTAATATATAACTAAATTTGTTTTCAACATGCAATGATACCTGTGAACTCCCACCCTCTTGAAACTCTCCCAATGAGAATTTGGACAAGCCTGCCCAAGTAGTAGGAGATGGAATATGGATCTGTGAACAACACAACTAAGAAATAAATCTAGGATTCAATGTGTTCACATTTACACAAAATTATAGATGTCATGTTGTTGNTCTTATTCAAAATATTGGAGATTGGACAACTAAAGTGTTCATCTGTGGATATTATAAAACACATACCTAATTCAACCCATCCAAATTTAAACTTGTGGAATCAAGTCCCCTATTTATTGGAGATTCATTTAACATATCTCCAAACTGCAATTAATAACAATAACAACTCAATTATTTCTATAGATACAATGATATGTATCTAGATCTAGAATTAGAAGTAAACTATCCTCAAATGCGTAAAAACTTTATTAACTAAAACACAACCAATCTGTTGTTCGGTTCATCATTCTGAATGACCTCCTTCCAATCATTACAGAAATTTTTTGCATACTCCTTAATATCTTCTATTGACATAGTATCTAACTCCTCATCTGTTTTATAAACAAAAATGGCCCAAGAATTGGCTTCCACTCGCTAACGATTCAAACCAACATCAACACCATAAAAAATCGATTCCAAATTTCCCCCGATTATATTCCTAGCCTCTTTACCAACCTCTGATGAAGCTCGCAACTCTGAATGTGAAGAAAATGCCCTTGTTGGGTGAGATAATAAAGGTTGTGGATGCCTCTGCAATGTCTCATTTCGATATGCCCATTTTTTATCATATGTACACCCTTTAACAGCCCCATAATAATCGGATGATAGACTAGTATAATCAAGGTGTATGTCCATGAAAAACTCTGCATAAAAGTGTTTAGAAAAATAATGAGGAACCTCATCATTCCATGACAATTTCCCATATGCTTTCAAAAATCTGTTATACAGATGTCCTACTATGTTGGGGTGCTTAAAATATTGCACCTTCAACATCTTTCACTTTGGCCCATCTTTGAAATTGAACACAAAAAATTCATTTTCTTTTGAAACTTTATTTTTTACTGCGCCCCATTTATCAGGGCCCATCACCTATGACTTTCGCCTCCTCATCAAATCGATAAAACTGTCAGTGGTTGCCCCCATCTTTTGATATGCATCCATAAAGTTTTGGAATGAATGAAAAAAAATATCCAAGCTTTGTTTACTCTCCCGAGGGAGATCCAAGCTCCTCAAATCGTTTTCCAACCTTCTTTTAACACCTGAGCATCATTCAAGGGTCATTTCTTCAGTAATCCATTTCCAGGTAATCTCATCACCAACATCCGAAAGATAGGCGGACGTAGGCGTGTAATATTTTATTTCTTGATAACGCCTCATAAATCCACCTTCACCCTCTACACCAACAGTAGAATCTTCATGACACCCACTCTCTCTTTCATTGTCTTCCCTCGCATTAAACTCATTGTCTACACACACATTTGAAAGTAATTACAACATTTAACTTGACATAATTTAACATAAGAAACTTAAAAAAAAAAACATATATATATATACACACACAAAAATACAAAATCAAAGAAAATTACCAAAAATATTTTCTTGTCCTGATGTATTCCCTATATTCTCATGTGTAGGAGTATCAATGCACAACCTATCTAAGAAATATGCATCCATAACACTTGTTTGATAAAATTCTTAAGTTGATCTATTCACAGACTCGTTTGATAATTTCCTTTGATGATATTGTCGTTGGTCACTTGGAGTCTCAGTCGAAGAAGGGGTTCCTCTTCTTCCTTCTTGGGATAGCCTAGAGCGTTTGCGAGGAATGTTTGGAGACTCCTATCTCAACATCTCACCTCAATATCTATCCTTTGAAAATTAATAAATATGAAAGTTCATAAGTTATAGAAACATTAAATGGAAATACTAAATTTATAACACAAGCATTTAAGCATTTATAACAACTTCAAAACATCGCAGACATATATTGAAAACACTAGAACAACTATATTTTTTACAATCATTGACAAAAACAATTACTGACAAAACATTTACTTAAAACTAAAACAAGAAACAATCTCACATGATATGTTGTTACTATCATCTTAGAGATATGCTCAAAAAAATCTTCAAGGGATCATTGATCAAACCCTTGGGGCAAATCTCATCATGACACATGGAACAAATTTCCAAGAATAAATTTTAGGGTAAAATATCAATAGACTAACCAACAACATACACATGTGGCACCAACAATAGAAGAGAACGACAACATACTCAAGGTGGCATTAGCAAGAAGATAAAGAGGACGACACCAGCAAAAAAATGAGGAGGGTGACACCAGCATGTAGAACCAGAATCCCCTAACAATAAACAAGAAGAGATCTCGAGCAAGATGCAAAAGACCAAGAAGAGGGTCATAGCCACACAATTAAATAATTAAATAATTTAAACAAATAATAGTTTATAACATAAAATATTTATTGTTAAATCATAAAATCAACAAGAAAAAAAACAAGTCAAAAGAAGGGATCCAAAGTCAAGGCAACTAACTTTCTTTAGGAAAAAGCAAAGAACAAAACCAAAAACCCACACAACAATTAAGGGGGGCATAACTGATTAGGGGATCAAATTTTGCTCAATTTTCAAAGTGCTCGGAATGCGACGAAAACAGTGCCATTGCGTCCGTCTCGTCTTCCTGATTCTGGCAGTATATTTACTTTCTCAAATGGAGTCTGTATGAAGGAGATATCGCGGTCTGTCCGCCAAGCCAAACAGGCAAAATTTTTGGATGCTGACTGTACCTGTCCGTACGGTGACGTGGCAGGACCGTACAGTCCGTACGGTGGTGACGTGGTAGGTTGTTGTTGGTTGCTGGATGGCAAATAGGAGGTTGACACGTGTCCAGTTGGTGGTGAATAATAAAGAGACACGTGGCCCAATCCACGGGCACCACGTGTCCCCCATTTGTTTGGTTTATATTGTTATAAAAATATTGTGGAGTCCGCGGGGTTCGACCCTCAGACCTCCCTCCATACAACGTTTTCACATAACCGGCCGACCGTTATACCATATGGTTGATCCTTGGTATATATGTATGTTTTAAAACATTTAAAGTTACATATTGTACTGGAAGGCGGGGGGGAACGGGTCGGGGCTAAGCCCCGACCCACGGTCTCGTGTAAACATATGCGACCATGTTGTAAAGCCCGACTATTTGCGCGCGCATTGTAACATAAGCCGTGACATGTAACCATATTATAGTGTTGTGCGCGGTTTGATGCGCAGGAGTTTTCTTTTGAACCCTTGGTCATATACATTATGTGCCATGTGCCCACGTTTTGGAGCGCATGAGTTGGTTATACGGTTTTGAAACGGAGTTAACCACTTTTTAACAAAGCGCGTGGTCATATGGCCATATGCCCAGGTGCCGAGGCGGTTAGGGGTTGGAGGTGCCTTAATCGTCCTACGGTTTGCACCGTTAGCACAGTTGCGCCCGGTGCTGGGTTTTTACGCTTTAAAGAGTGTGTGAGCCAGGTTCAATCAGAGAGGGTGCGAATTGTATAACCAAAGACAACAAGTTTGGAGAAGGAGACTTCCAGGAGGCCTAACTTTCTCATTTTTCGATCGTTTGAGGTGCCGAAAGAGCCCAGACAGGGGTTTTGGGATGCTAGGAAGCCATTGGAGCAGTCGGTTTGTCAGTTTGAGCATTGTAAGACATGTTTTTGAGCACTTTTTGAGAAATTAATAATAATGATCCATTGGAAGTTGGACTAGGAGATGTAGCCCATAAGAGGGGTGAACTCCTTTATCAATTGCTGTGCACATGGGTTTATGTTCAATGTTTATGTTGTTGTCTATGTCTATTTTTCATAAGTAATACTTAATTTATGTGTTGCAAATTGATCCTGTTTCTTTAAACACATAACATTTCACTTGCAATAGTTATTCAAGTTTTTCAAGTCTTCTTCAATTTTAGATCAAGTTGGTATCAGAGCACTGGTTTTGAAGACTTGATTGTTTTGCAATTTTTGTTTCTGATGCTCCCAAGGTTGAAACTCACACGAGGAGAAGGTCAACTTGTGGAGCCAAGTTCTTATCTGACAAGGAGGAAGCAGTTTCATTCACCGCAAGTTGCAGAGAGACATTCAC
>SNQJ01S0016368.1:90117-101391 GCA_010110895.2 Picea sitchensis | reverse complement strand
GCTCTCAAGGACATTATGAGAACATCGAATTCAGACATCCTACTTATCCAGGAGACCAAGATGAGTCGACAAGACTCTATTAAAGCTTCAAAAAATGTATGGAAAAACAGTCAAGGATTAGCAGAAAATGCCAGAGGCGCGTCAGGAGGACTCTGCACTCTATGGAACACCTCTAAAAGAGAACTGATCAGCTCTGAATCCTGCATGCATTGGATTTACTCCCAACTACTCCACAATGAATCCGGAAATACGGTAAGCCTCTTTAATATCTATGTGCCACAGCACATCGAGGAAAAAAAGAACTGCTGGAAAACCCTTCTAGACTATTTAACAAACAATGATCTAGAAAATATCATCCTCGGAGGGGATTTAAATGTAACGCTGGCTCAAGCAGAAAAACGAGGGGGACCTATCGTAAGAGACCCAGCTAGAGAATGGGTGGAAGACCTAATCTCAGCATGGGATTTAATGGATATTAAACCTCTCAAAGGCCTCTATACGTGGTCCAACAAACGGGTAGGCCCAGGGCACATCGCTGCTCGCCTAGACAGATTCCTAGTTCAAAGCTCTTTCTTGACCCTTGGGCTCATAGCCTCTTCAGAAATACTCCCTCATAGTACCTCTGACCACAAACCAATCACACTAGAGTTAAAGATTGATCGAGGACAGGGGCCCATCCCTTTCAGATTCAACCCCTCATGGACGCAGGACAAAGACTTTCTGAGCATAGTCTCCAGCGTGTGGACGAGTAAGGTAAACGGATCCGCGTTCTATGTTTGGGAAGAAAAATTGCGAAGGCTCAAGGCTGCGCTAAAGTCCTAGGCTAAAAGGAAACCTGACCCAGCCACCTGGCGTAAAGAAGCCTAAAGGCAACTAGAGAGCCACCAGCTCGATCTGGAAAAAAGGGAGATCACACAGTAGGACCTTCTCAAAGAGGATCACCTTCAAAGGCAGTGGCATACGGCCTGCAGGGAGGAAGAAAGATATTGGAGGCAAAAGTCCCGCAGTCTATGGCTGAAGGAAGGAGACAAAAACACAAGCTATTTTCATAAACAAGAGGAAGCAAAGAAGCATTATAAGGCAGTGACAAAAATCCAGGCCCAGAACATTACAATCTCGGATCAAGAAGGCATTAGACAGGCAGCGTTCGAAACCTTTGGAACCCTCTATTCAGAAACTCAAAGGGAAAGCATTGACCCCCAAAGGTACCCCCTCTCCATAGTGCCAAGCCTCCTAAAGGACGAAATCAATCTCAGACTTGTGGAGGAAGTCACGCAGTAAGAAATAAGAGAGGCTTTAGACCAAATGCATCCGGATAAGGCCCCTGGACTGGACGGATTCACAGCCAGATTCTACCAACACTGCTGGGGGATAGTCAAATCTGACCTCACTAAAATGATCTGAAAATCTCAAGCAAGCAACAAGATTGGAGGGAGCACAAACTCGGCCTTCCTGGCACTCATCCCCAAAGAGAAAGGAGCGACTAGCTTCAATCGATTCAGGCCGATATCTCTTTGCAATCCAAGCTACAAAATCCTTACCAAGGTAATAGCCAACAGACTGAAACCAATCTTCCCTCTCATAGTCCCAAAGAATCAAGGAGGCTTCATCAAAGGCAGGCAAATAGCAGACAACATCATCCTGGTGCAAGAGGCTCTCCACTCCAGCATCTACAGGAAAGACAAAGGTATGATTATAAAAATAGATCTTGCAAATGCTTTCGATAGAGTTAACCACAATTTCCTGTTTGAGGTAATGAGGAAGTTTGGTTTCGATCACTCCTTTGTGAATTGGGTCAGAGCCTGTGTAGGGTCACCATGGATAGCCCCCATGGTGAATGGAAAGGCAACAAATTTTTTCCAAGCCTCCAGAGGTTTAAGGCAGGGGTGCCCCCTCTCGCCTCTCCTCTATGCAATCCAGGCCTCAGTTCTCAGTTATCAGCTGGAACACTCCAAGGCCTAAAACAACCTCCAGGGGCTAAAAATTTCACATGGCGTGAAGGAAATAAATCACGCCCAATTTGCGGATGACACCCTGCTGTTAGGCGGGGCAAGCCCGCTAGTAGCAAGGAAATTCAAGGAGGAATTGGATGCATACACAGCAATTTCAGGAAGCGAGATAAACCAGGCAAAGAGCAAAATTTGTGGTTGGAATATCACGCCCAAAGACATGTTGGGAATCTCTAGAGTGTTGGGGATGGAAGGACATACCAATTGGGAAGCCTTTACCTACCTAGGAATTCCTATCTCCAGAACTACCCCCAGGGCTACACAGTGGAACCACTTAATAGACAAGTCGAAAAAGCGAATTTCCTCCTTGGGGGTGAATTGGCTAAATATGGCAGGGAAAGTTGTTTCAATTAAGTCTGTTATGGCCAGTGTGCCCATCTATCAGAACTCTCTGCTTCTAGCCCCTGGCTTCATAATTCAAAAAATGGAAGCAATGCAAAGAAGTTTCCTATGGGAAGGTGGAAAGCAGACAGGAAGGAGGCTTCACCTAATAAGTTGGGAAAAGATCTCCAAGCCTCTCTTGGAGGGAGGCCTCAGCTTCAAAAAAACCCAAGTACAAAATCTGGCTTTGGGGGCGAAACTACTCTGGCACATTGTCAGTGGTGATCTGGCCTAGAGCAAAGAAGCTCTATGGAAAAAATACTTCAGGGGCGCAAGGGAGAGGTGCCTAGAAAATCCTTGCAGGGAGGTTAAGGGGTCTCCACTCTTCTCACTCTGCAAAAATTCCATGACGTTGTTCACCCCCCATCTCACCTGGGTGCCGAGAAGCGGGAAGAAAATCAAAATCAGGCATGACTCTATTCTAGGAGATCCTCCACTCTATCTAAGACAGGACCTGCAGCGACTAAAAAATTGGATGGACGGGCAAAAGTTAAAAACGCTCTCCGACATCTCAACGTGGAGAAAGGATAGATGCAAGACGTGGCAAGGATGGGAAGTGGCCAATTTACCCCCGGAGTTAGAAGGTGACTGGGGTGCTCTTAAGCTCTGTCTTCAGGGGAAATCCCCCCTCCAAAAATGAGGGAAGGACGAGAGAGGCTGGGGGAATATTGCCCAACCGTATACTACCTCCTTGGGCTACAAAACATTCTTAATCAGACCCAACGTCCCACCCAACCCGTCCCTCTGGAAATCTATTTGGCATTCTAAGACCATCCCCAAAATTGATCTCTTTCTCTGGGCACTTGGCCATGGCAGTATTCAAACAGGAGAGAATCTCCAAAGGAGAGGCTGGGAGGGCCCCTTCAGATGTCCTCTCTGTCATCAGGCTGAAGAAACCTCCGATCACCTCCTTATAAACTGTAAATTTTCAAAAGAAGTATGGAGGCTAGCAGTTGGGTTACAAAACGATATCCCTCGCCCTCAAGACATCAAGGCCCTCCTCCAGAGTTGGGACTCCCTTTATCCATTTCAAGCTCAAAAGCAAAGCTATGCCTCAGGAATCTGGAGTGCTCTACCAAGGTTTGTCCTGTGGGGACTTTGGCTGGAAAGGAATAACAGAGTATTTAGGGACAAGGAAAGAAGTGTGCCCCTAGTGGGAGCAAGTGTTCAAACACTCTTTGGCGATTGGGCCAACTCCCTAAGTCAAAAAAAATGCAGTAGGATGATGGATGAAGAGGAAGAGCGCTGGCTGGCCCAGTTCAAAATTCAAAAACATAAGGGGAGTATAGACAACACCACACGACAAGAAGAGTGGGAAATCAGGACAGGGAAGGAGGAATTCGACAAATGGAAGAAAGAAAGAAAGGCCTACATCCTGTCCTTCAATGGGGCCTCAAAGGGAAACCCAAGACAAGCAGGTGGAGGAGGGGTACTCGAAATCCCCAATGCAGAAACTCTATTGTGATACGCCCTGGGCCTAGGCACTACCACTAATAACTATGCAGAAGCAATGGCTCTGTGGCAAGGTCTAAGACAAGCCAACAAGCAAGGGATCTAGAACCTGGTCATCATTGGCGACTCCCGAATAATATTAAAGGCCATTAACCAACCCTCCAAAAACAAAAACGCACAACTCAACAACCTGCTAGAATGAATCCGCCTCCTTCTTAGAAGCTTCACCTCATACGATTTATTCCACGTCTTGAGGGATCTGAATGAGGGCGCGGACAAAGAAGAAAACAGAGGCGTCCCCCTGGCACCAGGAAGTATGTACTTATATGATGTGTTATCCACGGTGGAGGTACCTTAACCATTCAATCACTCAAACACGCAGATCATGCAAGTGGCGCCGAGGGAGACAGGACATCAGAGGTCGTGCCCAGACTCAACCAGTAGAGGTTCGCGCGATTGGAGGAAGGGAGCAAAGGACGTCCCGAGAAGGATCGGATCTCAAGCAAAGTGGAGACAGCAGGACAACCTGCCCATACCTCTTGGGGAAATCAAAGCAGAGCATAATGATGAGAGAAGAGAGGGCGTGGTTAAATTAGAATCACGTCCTCAGGCCAAGAGCAACTCTAAGCTCAGTTGTGTAGAGATTCCGACTGAGAGGAATATCTGTGCGCGTAAAAGGGAAGGCAAGATGGCAGAAATCTCCAACAACAAGCTCACCATGGAGGAGCGACTGAAGCTCATGGATTCAACACTGGAAGGCTTGAAACAGATGCTCCAATACCAGCTCGACTTCTTAGAGAACCTAGACTCGAAAGCAGGCAAAAGGATGGAACAGCTAGAGCAGGATATCTCCACAACAAAGTTTGGTTTCACGGAGGAGCTCAGCAAATTGCACCAAGAACTGAAGAATCCACAGGACGAGTTTGAGGAAAGGATCGATCAACTGGAAGCCAAGATGTCCCAGCTGAATAACGAATGGAGGAAGGATCCCAAAAATTAACCAGTTTCTCGATCTGAAGCGTTCTTCCCTCCTCTCAAGCATCTTGACATTCTGTATAGAAGTCAAGGCTCTAAATAATTCAGTAAAAGTAGATGAATATATCCGCTTCCGGAGAAGAAGGCTTGTTTTAGTAATTTAAGCAGTATAGTTCAGCTCCTTATAGGCATCTGTGCAGTGACGCTCTACCATTTTGTAACCGATTAAGTGGCTAGTCCACCATTTAATACAAATCCCTCTAAATGTTTCTGTCAAAAAAAAAAACTATTGATCAAACCTAACATTATCTGTAATACACATGAATATCAGTAAAATAATAGGATACTTTGAAGCTTATTACCTCATAGTAAACATGATGACTCCTTATAATATGTATGCCTTATAAGTTATAAGAATTGTATAACCAGATCAGGTCCCATTGTTATAACTTACATTGCAGTATAAGATGAGTTGTACAACCCTTGTAACATGTGTAATCAGTGTATATGGATCTTACACAATGACGTAATGTAAACATAATTGTTATAACTTACATTGCAGTATAAGATGAGTTGTACAACCCTTGTAACATGTGTAATCAGTGTATATGGATCTTACACAATGACGTAATGTAAACATCAGTGTAATCACTTGTATAAAGTATAACACATATAAGGTATGGTAATGATAGTGTATAGCTCTTTCCATAATCTTCAGCATAATCGACACTATTACACCCTTGTAAGAATAACTAGATACTAGTGTTTATACTTGTATCTAATTCCATAAGTATTGGATACTATGTAATGATTAATAAATAAAATTGAGATTCATTTGTAGTTCCTCAATCCTTTTGCTTATTCTTTCCAACAATGTAGAAAACAAAGCTAATGACAAAAAGGTAGAATACAATGTTGCAATTGTAAATGTAAACTCCTCAATATAAGATTAAAAGCAAAAGTTATGAGATTTCAAACTATAAAAAATACATATATAAATGTAAACTCCTCAATATAATCTTAAAAGCAAAAGTTATGAGATTTCAAACTATAAAAAATACATATATTGAAAAGGGATGGTGCAAATATTCATGTTTAAATAAGGGATAACCAACACGTATCAAGTTTAATAACTCTTCATAACTCTTGTTTATTTCATTTTTTTTCCTTTTTAATTATTCATTTTATAATAGTTCAAATTTTCATACTTTAGAATATATATGTATCATGTATTCATACAACATAAGAATTTATATATAAATTTATATTTTTATCATTAAGTATTGGAGATTGTGTAATGATTAGTGTATAGTTCATAATGAAGATGTAAGTACACTAGTTTAAACATGCATCTCAGCTTCTGTATTACAGTTTATAGGATATAAGTTGGCAGTATTAGTATAACCATAAAAACCTTGTAGTAAGGGTTACGTTTACAATATCCTTTTGATTACTGATCTTATCTATGTGGATCCCAATGGTAATTATTCATTACTTTGATCTTATATATCATAGGTGACTTAGCAGTAGTATTGCATGAGTGTAATTACGTAATTAAATCATGTATGTCATCTGTTTTTCATAGCATCATGGCACTCATAGAGCTTACTACTTAACTACATGTAATAAGGGAAAACATAGACTACTATAAAGGTCAACTTGATTAGTGATGGTTAAGCTTAGCATAGTTTCAATATCCTGGCCCTTCTCTAGTTTAGATTACTCATATTCCCTAATCTTTTCAGCTTGTTACCTATAATTAGCACAAATAGGGAGATCATCTTTTTACATGCTTATACTTTACTCTATCACTAGTTTTACCATTACTATTAGATATGGAGATCAACTATTCTGAATAGTTCAGCATAAGTACCAAGCAGGTTCTATATATAACATATGGGAATAACACTCACCGTTTAGAATGGAATGTCTTGTATAGATTAGGGGGATGAACTGGGTTGTAATAGTCACTTGTTTACATGTACTGGTTTGATTCTGTTGAATCATTAAATTGTTAAATAATAGTAATATGGTCACAACAAGTTATCATAAGAGTTTAGAGAATAGCAATAACTAAGGTAAAGTGCTTATGTAATAAGCCAATATAGTGTTAAGCTCATTGATTATTGTAATAAGAAGAACCGCTTAGTAGAAGCAATAAGACTGATCTGTAGGTTCCTAGGAATTCAGGCCGCTGTCTGTAAATGGACAGGGTCAGGCCATGTCCATGTACAGGGACAGGCCATATTCGGCCATGTACAAGGATAGGCCTGAATTCGGGCCTGTCCCTTTACATGGACAAGGATGGATACGGCCCTATCAAAACTCTAAATTTACAAAAATTAAAACTAAAATATTAAAGATAAAACTAAAAATAAAAATAAAACTAATATTAAAACTAAAACTAAAACTAAAACTAAAATATTAAAACTAAAAATAAAAATAAAACTAAAATTTAGAAGTTACCTAAACACCCGCAGCTCTAACGTCCGCCCACCTGCGGCAGCAATGTCTGCAAGCAACAACAACGTCCTCCCTCCCGCAGTAGCAACATTTTCCCGCCCACATCAACATCCACCTGCTTCAATTCAACAATTCATCTAAAACGTTCACAACGTCCACAGCGTCCTCCTGCTTTTATTCAACAATTCGTAAAAACTATTACATGAGTGATGTGCGGCTAATATATAAACATTTTTTTGGCCGAAAGGTTCTTTTGGCTGAAAGGTTCTTTCGGCCGAAAGATTATTTCAGCCGCAAAGGTCTTTTGACCAAAAGTGTATTTCAGTCGAAATATCTTTCAGCCAAAAAAATGTCACCGGATGAAAAAAATACTTCTGAATAAAATTGTACACAAAAATCGAGGCCATCATCACGATACTGTTCGATTTGACGTTCCAAGGTTTGGCCGAAAAATGTTTCGGTTGAAAAAATAGGACTTTCGACCAAAAGAAATATTAGTTGGGCCAAAAAAAGGTCTTTCAGAATTTTTGAGACCTGATTCTCACGAAAGTGTTACCCAGCTTCATGAATTTACCCAAAGTGTTGCAATGACATTTCTATTGGCTGAAACTTCGACAGGATGTCAGCAAGTATACCTAGTCCTACACCACCTACATTATTGCCAAACCAACCATTAAGAAAAAAATCATGTACACTCCTCTTTCTACTCTTGGCAGGCCCTGGAAATCCATCTCAATGGACTACATGTTGGGCCTTCCATCCACCAAGTAGGGAAATGAATGTGTTTTTTTAGTTTTTGATCGCTTTTCCAATATGGCGATTCTGGTCACCTACAAGAAGAGCATCACAGTGGAGGCCACTGCCAAGATCTTATTTGAACGAGTGTGGGTACACTTTGGGATCCCACAAACCATTGTCTCAGATTGAGACAGTTGATTCCTCAACATAGTCTAGTCGAGCCTCTGGTTGTTGCTAGACACCAAGCTCACCAAATCCACTGCCTTCCACCCCCAGATGGATGGCCAAACCGAGGTCATCAACCGGATGATCATGCACATCCTATGCATGTACAATTCCAAGCACCCCCACACATAGGATGAGAGTCTTCCCTATGTTCAACACAACTATAATAGAGCGATACATAGCTCAACCGACCACAACCCCTTTTAGGTGGGGTTGGGATTTCAACCATTGGGTCCTTGAATGTTGCACTACCCCTTGAAACCGCCCATAAAGACTCATCACATGATCCAACTAAAGCTGACAATGCCACCCAGTTCATTCAATGGATCCATCACATCCACCAACAGGTTCAAGATATTTTATAGAAGCCCAATGCCAAGTACAAGCAATTCCATGATCAACACTGGGTGCCACACCAGTTTCAAGTGGGGGACAAAGTTTGGTTGCACTTGCAGAAAGAACTCCTTACAGGGCCTCATTGGAATATTTTTCCATTCATTATGGACCTTACACCATCACCAAGGATATGGGTGAAAATTATTTTGAGCTCAACATTCCTCCCTTCCTTGGCTTTCACCCAATGGTCAATGTGGACCTCCATCAACCCTATTTTCCACCATTATTAGACACCTCGGAGATAGCAGAATAATTGACACCAACATAACTCAACCCTGACTACATAGAACATGCATCCACTGATCATATCATGGAAACACATGTCAAGGGCACTCTCCAGCAGATGATCCAGCTTTATCGGGTTGTCAAAGCAGGGCAGCTCCTGCACCAAGACAAGTGGCTCACTTAGGGCCAAATTCAGCAGAAATTTCCTCATCTGATTAGGGAACTCAACATAATGGAGATCGTTTCTTCCTAAGGGAGAAGGATTGATCCAGTAGGATCTCGGTGGCCACCCACCTCTTCTAACTGGCTCAAAACAGTCTTTTGGCAATTTACTATTTTAGCAGTTTTTTCGGGTCCCAAATTTTCGAGGCCATTTTGAAGGCCTAAACGACATTTTTTCATGATAATACACCTCAATGAGACATTTTATCTCTCATTGAGCCTCCAAAATGAATCTCCTCATCCATACCTTTCAAACGAGCTATTGTGTGCCCTAAACGAAGATCATATGCAAAAGTTACGACCTCTGGAAGTTGATGTACTAACTTACCCCAACGAGGCCCACATGACTTTTGGCACTTCATCTCCTAGGGTTAGGTTTTTGGATGCCTAGGTTTTTGGCATTCATGTTTATTGTAAAAATTCCTTCAAAGCCTCATTGTACTCATATTCTTGTGAATGAGCGTAGTCATCACATCTCTTCTCAGAGATAAGTTGCCACCATTCTAGAAAGCTTATTTTCAGTCTGCATTTTACAGTTTTAGCATATTTCTTATTTAATAGATGCCAAGTTCTAATATATCTTTGTTATTATTCACTGTGTCTCTGTGTCACTATTACAATTCTTTGTTTTCATTTCGTTCCACTCGTAAATCTGGATCAAGGTAGGACCTGCTCCTCCTCATGATCCAACATAGAAAGCTCATAGAGTTTGGTATTCTCCACATTAAATATTGAGTAAATTCACATGTATGGGGATAGACTAAGTCTATCATAATTATCTCCCACATTTTTCAATACCTCAAAAGGACCATACCACAGAACCTTTATATTATTACCAAGACCTTATAACCTTCCCTTATTCAGCTGTAACTATACTCTGTCTCCCACTCTAAATGATCTCTCTATTCTTTGTTGGTAATGTCTATCCTTGTAATTTTCATGTGACTTCTTCAATGTATCTTGTACTTGAAAATGGATATTCCTATTCTTCTTAACAATTTTTATTCTTTTAATGAATCTCTTGTGATGTTATCCCTCACTCCTTCTTGTTTTCCATATATAACATCTAAGGGTGAAGGTGGAAAATATTCGAAGCAAGTTTCAAAAGGTGACTTGCCATTAGAAATGTGGAATGCTTTGTTATAAGAGTGTTGTATATAGATCATATTTTCATCCCAGGTCTTCAAATTCTTCTGATTGTAACCCCTCAAAAGTTGCACCAAAGTCCTGTTGACTACTTTCGTCTCCCATCTGTCTATGGATGGAATGTTGTAGAACTATTCAAACTACTGTCCATCATCTCCCACAATGTAGTTCAAAATGCACTAAGAAATATAGTGTCCCTATCTGAGATGATGCTCCTTGGTATCCCAAAGTGCACCCAAAAATGTTCAAAGAACTTATTTTTTGTTTATTGTCCATTGATGGTCTTTTACAAGGCATGAGAATGCACATTTTGTTGAACATGTCAACTACCACAAATAAATATTCATGTCCCTTCCGAGTTGTTGGTAAACCTCCCGTAAAATCCATGAAAATGCTTTCCCAAGGTAAACTGGGTATAGGTAATGGATGGTATAGACCTTTCCTCTTGTTGTTTGTATTGTTGGTATAAGAAAATATACATCCTCTAATATACGGTGCTACATATTCTTGCATTCTAGGCCAATACACATACCTCTGTAAGTTGACAATTGTCTTCCCAACACTAAAATGTCCTGCAACCTTGGAGGTGTGATCCTCTCTGATACACTGCAATCATTCACCTTTAGGAACACAGATCTTGTCAAGCATGTAGATTAAAGCATTCTAGAAATGAAAGTAATATTTTCCATCACCTTCTTCTATATGAATTTGTCTCTATAGTTGTGGAAACACCTCCTTGAATTCCTCATCTTCTATGTATGCTTGTTTATATGCATCATGGGTAAAATGATCCATGTGAATCAAAGTTCCCAAAGATATAATATTAGATGTGGGTGGTCGTGAAAGCGTGTATTCCAACTTATTCTTTCTACCCTTCTTACACTTTATGACCAAATGAAATTGTTGTAAAAACCCCATCCACTTGTAATGCCTGGTTTGTTGTAGCTTACTCTGGGCCTACAAATACTGTAGTGGTTGGTGATCTGTGTGGATGATGGTCTCCTTTCCCATCAGATAGTGCTTCCACTTTTTGACACCTTGT
>SNQJ01S0016368.1:64654-80281 GCA_010110895.2 Picea sitchensis | reverse complement strand
GCAATAAATTCAAACTATCATTTACATTCATTGACCTCTTCCTGCAGGTCCATTTACAACACATATTCATACTTATGAGTTTTGCCATAGTCCTTGGCCAGTTCAGTTATATTTACAATCTGGGGGAAACAGGGTGTTACATCACCCCAGTGATCAACTGACGACATGTGCTTAACTCACTTCCATGTTCCCTAAAAATATTAAAAGAGACTTTCTCCAAGAGAAAAGTAGTTTGCTTTTCCTGCTTCAAAAGCTATGACAAGGAATATCGTCGCACCCTTCTCTATGCTTGGGGTGCGAAGATGCTTGATCATCGCACTCTGCACTGAATATGGACTGCGTCGTCGTCGCAGGCTGCCCGTGCATAGGGTGTGATGATGCTTAAGCAAATGAAAAGTCAAAATTCATGAATGTTCTAGAAGGGAATCTTCTAGAAGATGAGGTGGCCTCCAATCAGTTTGGATCTTACTTGCTTCTCTGATTTAATGGGATCATCCTAATATCTTCATCCATCTCTCTTTCACCCTATATAAAGAAGGGATCTCTCAAGGAAAGGGCTAAGGTTTGCATATGCATCAAGAGTTCTACTATAGATTATACTTGAGATAACTTTGCTTTAGCTCTCTAAGTCAGATTGTGGATCTTCTTCATCAAGGCATTGGAGAAAAGGTGTGCGTGTTGGAGAAAAGAGCCATTGAAAGAGATATTGCAACATCAAGGCATGGGTTGTATTCTCCACTTTCCATTTTAATATAATGCAGCAATACATTTCTTCCCTATAAAGATGTCTTGGATTTTATTGTATAACTCCTTGATCTTATACATAGAATTCATTGGAATATATATATCTTTGTTCTCTCTCTCTCTTTGTTGGTTTGTGCATCTTAAATAGGTTCACCGTCCCGCAAATCCAAAGATGGAGTGACAAGGACGACACTAGCGAGGATAAAACATCATTTAAAAGGTATGTCACTCATTCCTCTATGAACTAGTTTTTATGAAAATGAAGTCTAAGGTGAAGTTTGTATTCTGTCTTATTTTGTTCTAGCTTCCTATGGAAGTTAGGGAAATTAGTTTGTGTCCACACTTACTAATTTGTCTAATAACATTATGCCTTTCCAATTTCTATCTTAGGTTCATGTTGGGATTCTCCCATATTTCATGGTCCCTTGACCAAGTAACCAAGGGTGGTGGTAAGGAAAAAATTGTGTGGGGCCTGTCTCAATAGAAATAATTTGATGATATGAAGCAGCGCTTGTGCTCAGCTACAATGCTTTCATTAATTGACATAAAACATCCATTTGAGATCGAGACAGATTCTTCAAACAAAGTTGTGGTCACAGTTCTAACTTAGCACGAACACCCCATGGTCTATCATAGTGAGACACTATCATATGTTGTTTGTAAGTACCCTACTTATGATAAAGAAATGTAATCCATTGTGGAAGTCTGTTGCCAGTGGAGGAATTACATTCTCGGGAAGGAGACAAGCACCCACACTAATCATAAGCCACTACAGTTCATGCAGACACAAGGAAAATTGTAGAATGGCCACCATCAGAAGTGGTTCACATATTTGCAGTAGTTCCACCTCAGCATCAAGTATAAAACATGAATTACCAATTGATTCGTTGATTTCCTCAATCGACCTCCAGTCACGACACTCACCACAGTGCTAAACTCCTATGGCCACGAGACCTCCAGATGGCCCCACCTCTATGAGACAGATCTTAACTTCACCAACACCTACCAGATGTTGGGAGAAAACACAATTCACTAATTTCCATCTTCAATATGGGTTGTTGTTCCATCTGAGCCATCTCTATGTTCCATCAAGCGAGTGAGCGAAGCTGATTTGGGAAGCCCACTATAGTTGGGTGGAAGGACACTTCAATGTGGAAACGATAGTGGCAGTGTTGCAACGAAATTTCTACTGGCTGAAACTTCGACAGGATGTCAACAAGTATATCCAGTCCTACACCTCTTGTGCTATTTCCAAACTGGACATTAAGAAACAAGGCATTTACACTCCTCTTCCTACTCCTAACAGGCCTTGGGAATCCATCTCAATGGACTACATTTTGGGCCTTCCATCCGCCAAGCGGAGAAATGACTATGTTTTTTTGGTTGTCGATCACTTTTCCAAGATGGAGATTATGCTCACCTGCAAGAAGAGCATCACAGTGGAGGTCATTGCCAAGTTCTTCTTTGAACAAGTGTGGGTACACTTTGGGATCCCACAAACCATTATCTCGGATCAGGACAGTCGATTCCTCTGCACATTCTAGTCGAGCCTCTGGTCGTTGCTAGACACCAAGTTCACCAAATCCACTAACTTCCACCCCTATACCGAGTTCGACAACTGGATGATCATGCACATCCTACGCATGTACAATTCCAAACACCCCCTCACATGGGATGAGAATCTTCCCTATGTTCAACACAACTACAATAGAGCCATACATAGCTCAATTGGCCACAACCCCTTTCAGGTGGGGTTGGGATTTCAACCATTGGGTCCCAAGAATGTTGCACTACCCCTTGCGGCCACCCAGGAAGACTCGTTGCATGCTCCAATTAAAGCTGACAATGCCACCCAGTTCATTGAGCGGATCTAGCACATCCTCCAACATGTTCAATATATTTTATAGAATTCCAATGCCAAGTACAAGCAATGCCATGATCAACTCTAGGTGCCACACTAGTTTCAGGTGGGGGACAAAGTTTGGTTGCACTTGCAGAAAGAACTCCTTACATGGCCTCATTGGAAGCTTAGTCCATTAGCTATGGAACTTACACCATCACCAAGACTATGGGTGACAATTCTTTTGAGCTCAACATTCCCCCCTTCCTTGGCTTGCACCCAATGTTCAATGTGGACCTCCATCGACCCTATTTTCCACCATTATTAGACACCTCGGAGATAGAGGAACAATTGACATGAACATAGCTCAACCCTGGCAGCATGGAACATGCATCCACCGATCAGATCTTGGACACATAGGTCAAGGGAACTCTCCAGTAGATAATCCAACTATATCAGGTTGTCAAAGGTGGGCAACTCTTGCACCAAGTCAAGTGGCTCACCTTGGGCCAAATTCGGTCAAAATTTCCTCATCTGATGGGGGAACTCAACACAATGGAGAAAATTTCTTCATAAGGGTAGAGGATTAATCTAGGAGGATATTGGTGGCCACCCACCTCTTCCAATTGGCTCAAAACAATCTTTTGACAATTTACTATTTTAGCATTTGTTTTCGGGTCCCAAACTTCTGGGGCCATTTTGAGGGCCTAAACGATGTGTTTTCAGAATTAGGCACCTCATTGATAGCTAAAGGCTCTCATTGAGCCTCCAAAATGAATCTCCTCATCCATAACTTTCCAACGAGCTATCATGCACCCTAAACGAAGATCGTATGGAAAAGTTACGACCCCTAGAAGTTGATGCACTAACTTACCCCAACAGGGCCCACATGACTTTTGGTGCTTCATCTCCTAGGGTTAGATTTTTTGATGTCTAGGGTTTTAGAATTCATGTTTATTATAAAAATTCCTTCACAACCTCATTGTATTCATATTTTTGCAAATGAGCGTAGCCGTCACATCTCTTCTCATAGATAAGTTGCCACCATTCTAGCAAGCTTGTTTTCAGTATGCATTTTACAGTTTCAACATATTTCTTATTTAATAGATGTCAAGTTTTACTGTATCTCTGTTATTATTCACTGTTTCTTTGTGCTACTATTACAATTCTTTGTTTTCATTTCATTCCTCTCATAAATCTAGATCAAAGTAGGACCTTCTCGTCCTCGTGATCCAACACGGAAAGCTCATAGAGTTTGATCTTCTCCACATTAACTACTAAGTAAATTCACATGTATGGGGGTAGACTGAGTCTATCAGAATTATCTCCCACATTTTTCAATACCTCAAAAGGACCATACCACAGAGCCTTGATATTCTTACCAAGACCCTATAGCCTTTCCTTATTCAGTTGTAACCATATTCTATCTCCCACTCTAAATGTTCTTTCTATTTTTTGTTGGTCATGTCTAGCCTTGTACTTTTCATGTGACTTCTTCAATGTCTCTTGTACTTGAAAATGGATCTTCCTATTCTTCTTAACAATTTTTTATTCTTTTAATGAATCTCTTATGATGTTCTCCCTCACTCCTCCTTGGTGTCCATATACAACATCTAAGGGTGAAGGTGGAAAATGTCCAAAACAAGTTTTAAAAGGTGACTTGCCATTAGAAGTGTGGAATGCTCTATTATAAGAGTGTTGTATATAGATCATATTTTCATCCCAGTTCTTCAAATTCTTCTGATTGTAACCCCTTAAAAGTTGCACCAAAGTCTTGTTGACTACTTCTATCTCCCATCTATCCGTGGATGGAATGTTGTAGAACTATTCAAATTAGTGTCCATCATCTCCCACAATGTAGTCCAAAATGCACTAAGAAATCTAGTATCCCTATCTGAGATGATGTTCCTTGGTATCCCAAAGTGCACCTAGACCTGTTCGAAGAACTTATTTATTTCTTATTGTCTATTGATGGTCTTCTTACAAGGCATGATAATGCACATATTGCTCAACCTATCAACTACCACAAATAAATAGTCATGTCCCTTCCGAGTTGTTGGTAACCTTCCCATAAAATCCATGGAAAATCTTTCCCAAGGTCAAGTGGGTATAGGTAAGGGATGGTATAGACCTTTCTTCTTATTGTTGGTCTTGTTGGTATAAGAAAGTATACATCATCTAATATATTGTTCTACATATTCTTGCATTCTACGCCAATACACATACCTCTGCAAGTTGGAAATTATCTTCCGAACACCAACATGACCTACAATCTTGGAGGTGTGATCCTCTCTGATAAGATGCAATCGTTCACCTTTAGGAACAAAGATCTTGTCAAGCATATAGATTAAAGAATTCTGGAAATGATAGTAAGCCTTTTCACCACCTTCTTCTATATGAATTTGTCTCTGTAGTTGTGGAAACACCTCCTTGAATTCTTCATCTTCTATGTATGCTTGTTTATATGCATCATGGTTAAAGGATCCATGTGCATTAGAGTTCCCAAAGATATAATCTTGGATGTGGGTGGTCATGAAAGCATGTATTCCAACTTATTTTTTCTACCCTTCTTATATTTTATGACCAAATGAAATTGTTGTAAAAAACCCATCCACTTGTAATGCCTGGTTTTTTGTAGCTTACTCTGGGCCTGCAAATACTGTAGTGGTTGGTGATCTGTGTGGATGATGGTCTCCTTGCCCATCAGATAGTGCTTCCGCTTTTTGACAACTTGTACCAAGGTATAGAGATACTTGTTGTAGGTAGGTTAGTTGAGTGTTACCCCATGAAATACTTTAGAATTATAGAAGATGGGCCTTCCTCCCTACATCGGAACTACTCTCATAGCCTTCCTCAGAAAGGCGTAATCTCTTGGAAAAGAGCAAATGGGCCTTCCTCCCTACATCAAAACTACTCTTCCCCTACCTCTTCCTAAAGTAGTGCCACTAGATCCATTGGTCCTCAACATACCCAATAGGGTAGAATTGGGACTTGATAAGGCTTTTGAAGTCCTCCCACCTAGTTACTGGTGGATCACCTTCTAGCCTAAGTGTTTCCATATGGCTTTCCCACTAATTTAAAACATGGCCCTCGAACTTCAATATAACAAATGAAATCTTATGCTCCTCATCTATATGGTGAGTGCTAAAATAAACTTCTAGTTGTTGCAACCAATGATTGAGTTTCAATGCATCGATCTCACCTTGGTAGGGCTTTATGTCCACTTTCATTTCCATGTTCAATAGGGACCTTGAAGGGTTCATGGCACTTGAACTCAGCTGCTCTTTATCATATTCTTTCTGTGACTCTTTTCCTCAGTCTTCTTGATATTCTGACATCCCCTCTGGTCTAATCTCTAAGTTAAAGTCTCCATCATCTCCAAACGGTCTGAGATCACTTGTTAGAGCATCCATGAGGAGGTTATTATTACGATTGATTTCAGTGACTTGTGCTTCTAACCTCTCAAATCTATCTTCTTTTGGATCTCGAGAGTTATTATGAATGGACTCGTCTTCCATGGCTAGGGTTTCTGCGACTTCTCTTTAAGCCGATTCATGGATCCTGCAACTTCCCACAAATACCCACAAGAAAAACCTGCTATGATACCAATATGATCTATAAATTTCCATGGATATTCCACTAGAACAATTCATCACAACAAATCTGATAAAAAAAACCGAAATCTACCTATGAAGGTTAAATTCCTTTAGTTTTCCAAAATATTTAGTTACTTATTTTCTGCTTATGCATGAAAAATAAAATTTGGAAAATAGAGAAAACTAAAATGCAATCACACACCATCCAAAAAATGACATAAATATTTTCTCTAGGAAACCCTTACGGGAGAAAACTGACCTAGAAGGCGAGGCTTCTCTACCCTCTTTTCTCTAGTATGGAAAAAATGTAAGTACAAAGGAAAAGACACTCTCTATGGAGTTACCTAAGACCTATGACCTGTTAAGATACTACAGGACATTAACCCCCTCTATTATTCTCTTGAATATCCCACTCCCAGTTGTTCTGTATTGCAATGGAACAAAAATACAATAACATAGAGTGGAACCCTTCTCCTTCTAGTGGCTTGGCATTTAACATAACCCGATAACCATCTAGGGGTAGGTTTTTTACTTCCTCAACCCTCAATTTTGGTAGGGTTTTGAACCTTCTATAATTTTCTTGAAATTCCTCATGTGGCTAGCCGCTTATGCATGAGTAATGGGGGACGACGCAACATCCTATCATACCATGGTGGTCAACACGATAGGTCAACTTGTGGGAGGCATAATTTTTGCATATGAACTATGATTGACACATGATTTGCATTGTTGGAAAGGTCTCATAGTGTAGAACATAGTCAAGGGGGTGGGCACATGTTTTCAAACACCAGAACCCCAAAAAATGTCATTTAATTCCTCAAAAAGGATAAGAAAGATTCATGGCCCCTATTTTCCAAACTGGGACCTGCCAGTAAAATGACCCTGTAAGCTCATTCCTGCAATTTTTTCCACTTTGAAATCATCGAGATATATGAAATATAATATAATGATCCAATCTAGATCACTTGTCCAGACTTGGAGGTATAAATGAGTATGGGGTGATGGGAGGAGTTATACCCCGCTTCATGTGAAATGATGATTCGTTCCACTTGAGTATTAATTTTAACTGCATGCAGTTTCTAATGTTTGGATAGCTTAATTTCATGGGAGATAGTCTATGAAGGGGAACCCCATTTTGATTCAACACACCTTATTTCAATAGTGCTCCCATGTTTTCCTTGGAGTTTTCTCAACTCTTAAGAGATTGAAGGACCTAGAAAAAGTTAGTGGAGTCAAAAACACTTTACAATCCTTTGTACTCTTAAAATCAATTTGAAGAGACACAGGCTCACATATATGTGAGTAAAATCTATGAAGAAGACAAGACTCACATTTGAAGAATGATAATCAAAAAAAAAATCTATGATAACTATGAGTTTCTGGATCTTCATTGTTTTGAGAATTTTTAACCCTAATATAGAGGTACGGATTCTACTTGTTTGTTAGAAGTTTCCCTAAGCCTCGAGAATATGTCAATTCACAATTTTTCCTTGTAGTTGTAAACAACCCCACACTTATCGGCGGATGGCTTAAGACCTTATTGACTAACTCAATACTCTTTACTCTTAAACTTGTAACCGCTTGAAACTTTGAAAATTAAAAATGGAATATAAGAACCATTTCACTGCATGCTTTTAAGCCCTTAGAATGCATCTACATGCTTAAGCCCTTAAAAGTCAACTCTAAAAAGTTCCAAATTCTAAAACCATGATACATGCAAAAACAACTTCCAAAAATTTCCCAATTATAAAACCATGATACATGTAAAACAACTTCTTAAAGGCTCTGAATTCTAAAACCATTATACCTGCAAAACAGAAGTAAGTTATATTAACCATGACACACGTAAAATTTAAGTACAAATACTAAGTTATTAGGTCGAAAGGCATATATCTATTCACAATGGGCATAATTAATCACCTTTTAATCTATGAATGTGATTTACTCTTGATAACTTCCTCGTATTTTTTAATGCACCGGTTTACCTGTTTACTTTTTAACATTTACTTAATCATATTTGAGTTGTAGGCGCCTTTCATTTTCTGTCTTTCTTTCCTGTTTCATTTTCTTTCTTTCTTTCCTCAGCTGTCAATTTCATTTTCTGGGACGTTTCATTTTGTGGCTATCCACGCATTTCATATTGTATCGCCTAGGGTGGAAGACTATTCGAGAAGGTCATTACTGCAAGTTCGGGGCAGATCATCAAGGGCTTATTATAACCTCTCGAGGTAGTTTAGGGTTCCGACCATTAACCTGTGGGAGGAAGCTTTGTCATCGCCTCTAGGCATTCATCAGCCACGGTTTTGAATGACTGACACATGCAAAACTTGATTACAAATAGTAAGTTATATTAACCATGAGACATGCAAAACTTACATAAGTAACATTATTTATTTAGAGAATTTGATGTAAGCAAATAAAATAATAAAAAATTGATTTGTTGAATTTAAAATAAAAAATATATATAATTTAAATTTTTAATAAGAAAAATATTTTATTTATATTTATTTCATTTTTTTTGTTTGCTAGTTTGTTCTGTTCTTGGGAAATAGTTTGTTTGAGACTAGCCTGTGGCTGAGAAACCGTGACTCGGGGGCATCTAAGCCGTCAAAATCACCCGGAGATCATCTAAGTCGTTCGGAGAACAGCGACTCAACGATCAAAATCAAACCCTTAACATCGCTGGATTTTTTGTCCCCACAAATTTCGAACCCGTGACTTTAACACAACAGAGTACCTTAACAACAACACACTCAGTCACAAACTATCCTACACCTCAAAAACATTAAAATTTATTTAATTGAGATATAAAAATATATATATTAAAAAAAAAACAATTTTCCAAATCTCACACACCTTCCTTTCATTCTAGACAAAATAAAATGAAATCTCAATATCAAATATCAAAAAATAAAATATTCAATCATGCTGACATAATCACCAATCCACTTCAGAAACAGAAAACAACATAAAGTATATTACAAAATAAAATGAAATCAAAAACAAAATCTTCAATCATGCTGAGATATTGACAAACCTACTTCAGAAAACAACATAAAGTATATTCGCTTTTGATGCCCATTATGACCGAAGGCTACAAATATATATTGGCCGAGAAGGTAAGTGTGCAAACAAGTAACTTGAAGAGATTTGTGTACACGGGACGGACTGATACAGGACAGAAGTCGATAGAAAGACAGATGGCAGGAAAAATCTCTGATACAAATCTATCCAAACGCCGCCCACGATGATGGGTTCTACTTCCTCCACCTATTTGCAGTCGCCCACAGTCCTCGATACGTCCACACTTCTGCTTTTCCCCAAATATTAACTGCACGCCCACGCTTCTGGNAAAAATCTCTGATACAAATCTATCCAAACGCCGCCCACGATGATGGGTTCTACTTCCTCCACCTATTTGCAGTCGCCCACAGTCCTCGATACGTCCACACTTCTGCTTTTCCCCAAATATTAACTGCACGCCCACGCTTCTGGAGGTTTACACAAACTACTTCCCCCCCTGATAAAATTCAGGTTATAGGAGCTGCTGCTGTACGCAGGCTATGCCGGGCTGTAGCAGAATACATCCGCACTACGCCACCTGCAATGGAACGGATGCCGGAGAGCAACTTCACAGATCCTATACAGCGAAGACGTCTGAGCAGCAGCTTTAATCCACACGGATTTCTGATTTTACTTTTGATTAGCAGAGATTGAGATGAAGCCCAATATTCTGATGGACAGGTATGAATTAGGGCGCCTGTTGGGGCAAGGGACGTTTGCCAAGGTCTACCACGCTAGAAACCTCGAGACCAGCGAGAACGTCGCCATTAAGGTAATGGAGAAACAAAAAATTCTCGAGAGCGGCATGATCAAGCAGATTAAACGGGAAATCTCCGTCATGAGATTGGTCCGACACCCCTACATCGTTCGGCTCTACGAAGTCATGGCGAGCAAGTCCAAGATTTACATCGTCATGGAGTACGTTAAGGGCGGCGAGCTCTTCAAGCGGGTTGCCAAGAAGGGGAAACTGAAGGAAGAGGAGGCGAGGAAGTATTTTCAACAACTGATCAGCGCGGTGGATTTCTGCCACAGCCAGGGGGTGTACCACCGGGACCTGAAGCCGGAGAACTTGTTAGTGGACGAGAACGGCGACTTGAAGGTCTGCGACTTTGGGCTCAGCGCCCTGCCGGAGCAATTTAGACAGGACGGCCTTCTCCACACAGCGTGCGGCACGCCGGCGTATGTTGCGCCGGAGATCATAACGATGAAGGGCTACGACGGTGTCAAGGCCGACATCTGGTCGTGCGGGATCATACTGTTCGTGCTCAGGGCGGGTTACCTGCCGTTCCAGGACTCGAATCTCATGGCACTGTATAAGAAAATCTACAAGGGCGAATTCAAGTGCCCGCCCTGGTTCTCCTCCGAACTCCGGGGGCTCGTCCTCCGGCTGCTGGACCACAACCCCCGGACAAGGATCACCGTTCCACAGCTCATGGAGGTCCCCTGGTTTCAGCGGGGATTCAAACCCCCACAAGTCGACAACGATGTCGATGTCGGCTTCCTTGACGATGTCGACTCGGCGTTCTTCGTTCCCAAGCCGGCCCGCCTCAACGCCTTCGACATAATCTCCCTGTCGCCGGTGTTCAGTCTCTCGGGGTTGTTCGAGGACAAGATCTTGAAGCAGGAGTTGTGGTTCACATCAACCCAACCGGCGTCGAGCATAATATCGAAGCTGGAGGAGGTCGCCAAACTGTTGAGATTCAGCGTCAAGAAGACCGAGGATTGCAAGATGAAGCTCCACGGCTCTGAGCAGGGGCCGAAGGGGTGTTTGTCTATCGATGCCGAGATTTTTGAAGTCACGCCCTCGTTCTTCGTGGTGGAGCTTCGCAAGACTGGGGGAGATACGCTCGAGTACAGTAAGCTGTGCAACCAAGAGCTGAGGCCGGGTCTCAAAGACATTGTCTGGATATGGGATGGTAACAGTCAGTAGAATAACAGTTCATCCGTGGGGGACACTGCATTTGACATCTAACTTGGAATTTTCAACGTGATATGTTTGAAAAGTGACTGTTCATCAACTCTAATTTGGAGAGTTTTTCTGAGTTTCTCGGAGAAAGAATAGAGTTTTAGGACATTGCCTTTGACATCTCATTTGGGAATTATTAACTCTAATTCCAAATAAATTTGGAGTTTCCATTCAATGGAAAAAAAAGAATGTAATTATTAAAAAATTATAAACATTGTATATGATAATTTATGGGAATGTTTTATTTACAATTTTTCTTTTGTTTTTTACTTAGTGGTCAACAATTCTGTGAAGTATGTTAATCTGGTAGCCATCTTCTTCTCTTTACTTTGTCATAAGGTGTCAATTCAATAAATTGAAATTTTGATTCAATAAATTGAAATTTTGATTGATTTGGAATTTTGATAGATTTTATTTAAAATGTCACAACATAATTTATTAATTAATCCAACAAGTTGAAATTTGGATTTTTATATAGAAATTAGATTATATAGAATTGAGACAGAATACTCCTTCAATTTTGACAAGATTTTTTTTGTTTTTTTTCTTAAAAATGAAATCTATTTGCTATACAATTTGCTTGGTATGCTTAGCTTGGTCTAAAATCCCCTGCCCTACCATCAACAAACCTTTTCTACACAAAATATAAAAAAAATTATTGTTAAAAAAAAACATCGTATATAATAATATAATAATTTATGTGAATGTTTTTTTACATGGCTTTCTTCCTTTTCCAGCATTTGGTTCCATTTAAAAGGGAGAAAACCCCTTAAGGGCCAAATTTCTAGGATGCATATAACTTGGATCATGTAGAACTTAATGTATCCCTGAAATTTTGGTAAGATTTCACTAATAACCAATCAACAAACACTTTGTTGGCAAATAAAAAGATGTTATTATGAAAAGTAAAATTTTACAGACATTGTATATAATAATTTATGTGAATGTTTTGTTTACATGTTTTTTTTTTTTTTTATTTCTTTTAGTTTAGAGGATTCCCTTATGTCTTGGAAGTAGGCTAATCTTGTAACAATCTTCCCCAACAGGTTGAAATTTTGAGTGATCCAGAACTTTGGTTGATTTCTTGACTCTCTAGATATCTTTAAGTTGGGGTAAAATCCTAGTTGTCAAAGTTGTGAAATACATAAAACTTGGATCATGTAGAACTCGAGGTACTTTCAAATTTCAAATTTTAAGAAGACTCCACTTCAATTTGTTTCCTGAAAATGAGATCCATTTGTTACAAAATAATTAACTTAGTTTACTAGGCTTAGTTTACAATCTTCTAACCTCCATTAATAACCCATCAACAAACACTTGAGAAAACATGACTTTTAATAAATAAGAGATATTTTAAGGTCCATTAATAACCAATCAATAAATATTTGGGAAAACATGTTTTTTAACCGGTCAACAAACACTTTGGAAAACATGTTTTTCAATAAATCAGGGATCTTCTAACCTTCATTAATAACCAGTCAACAAATTAATAACAATCAACAAACCCTTGGGATCACATGTTTTTAATAAATAGGAGATCTTCTGACCTCCATTAATAACAAGTCAAGAAACACCTATGTTTTTTAACCTCAACAAACATTTGGGAAAACATGTTTTTCAATAAATCAAGGATCTTCTAACTTTCATTAATAACTAGTCAACAAATTAATAACAATCAACAAACCCTTGGGATCGCATGTTTTTTAATAAATAGGGGATCTTCTAACCTCCATTAATAACAAGTCAACAAACACCTGGGAAAACATGTTTTTTAATAAATCAGGGATCTTTCTATTATGATGGGGAAAACATGTTTTTTATAAATCTAACCTCCATTAATAACAAGTCAACAAACACTTGGGAAAACATGTTTTTTTATAAATCATGGATCTTTCTATTACGATGGGGGAAATAGGTTTTTTAATAAATCAGGGATCTTTCTACTATGATGGGGAAGCACCACCTTGATAAAATAAACTTCAGGTTATCCAAGCATAAAAAATGGAGTAGTCTAAACTTTCTATGTTTTTTATATTTTTTTGGAGATAACAACTCAAATCCAATAATTCACAGTTGTTGAAAAAATCCAATTTTACAGTGTTCAAATCTTATTTCTGAATGCATAAATTGATTCAGCATCCTCAAAAAACTTGTGTGTGGGCATCTGGAATATGTATACCAAACCACTGAAATCTGCAATTCCAACTATTTTCTAAATTTCTAACTAACTTTTAAACAAAACAAATAAAAAAATACCTTAAAAGAGATTAAAAAAAAAAAAAAAAATTTAAACTACATCATCAAAAAAATACAGGGAACATTTAAACTTAAACTTGTAACATCCCAAAAAAGAAGTGATTTGATCTAGTCGCCTGCATACGTGAGCCTTCGTCGTTTTTTTTATTCGAAAGGCGGAGCCCAACTCTTTGTGTAAAAGAAACGAACCTTTAATGGGAAATTCGGAATGATCTGGACGTCCATTGACTGTAGACATATCCGTGTCGGAATAAATTAGGTTTTCTCTTATCCTACAAAGAAAAAGTTTTCCATCAATATCAGCCTGTCATCGACGCCACGAGTCTATGATAGTCATGAAACTTCCAATTACCGCTATTAAAATAATTCGAACCACCCAAATTTTGGTCGAACTTGCTATCGCTCAGATGAATTTTTGTTCTTCGCATATTAAGAATTGTATTTTAATTTATACTCCAGAAACACAGGTTGATAAATAGATTCAAAAAAATAAAAACGCTGAATATAAAAATCCTGACAATGCACCATGATACTCACAAAAGTTTTATTTTTTTATATTATTTGTTGTGTCTTTCTGTATGTTGATGCTTTCAAAACATTGTTATCTGAATGTTTGATGCTTTCAAAACAGTGTTCGCTGACACCATTCATGCTTTCAAGATAGTGTTATCAGACCGACACCATTCATGCTTTCGAAATAGTGTTATCAGACACAAGGAGCATAGGAGGGAAGAATTCATTGCTCATTTGTTTTGACCAAGCTGAAGGAGAAAAAGTAAAAGTTTTGATTTTTTTTTATGGGAAGTGGTATGGAAGAATTCACTGTTACTTTATTTATTTTGACCAAGTTGAATGAGAAAAATTAGATGTCATAATTTATTTGTATTGTATAATGTCTAATAGGTAAGAACATGTGTTTCCTCCTAAGAGGTTACAAGTTCAAATCCAAAGGAGTAGGGTATGTATACCTTTGTAGACTTTAGCAGTCAAATTGTTGTAAGGAAAAATCCCTTGTCCCACTAACAAGGGAGTCTCATACACCAATTTAGTGTGGTTTGACCATAATCTTAAAATTAGAATATTATTATTATTTATAAACAAATTTAATTGTTTTTAACATGAAAACAACATTTGGAAAACAAAGGCTCCAATGCAAGGAGCTTGTCCAACTAGATGGCCCTCATCACGATGGGGTGTCACCTCTATCCACCTAGAAATTCTTCCAAGTCAGAAATGATCAGAAGCTCAGGAGAGAGCGCAGAAGATCTTCAGCTGATAGATGATTGTGGGATCTCGACAATCGGGAGTCAGCAGGACGGTGGTTGTTTCTCCCCAAAGACGCGAAGTCGCGANGAGAGGACTTGGACCGTTGGTGCTCGAGAAGAACTGGATTGTCGATCTGGTCACATTGATCTGACTCGAGAAGATCTCAGGAACTCGGCTATCAGGAGTTCTAAGCAGGGAGGAAGCTATCAGCCCAAGGCGCGAAGTCACAATACGCAAAATCGTGAAATGCGCGAGAGGATCTGGACCATTGATCCCTTGGAGATCTGGACCATTGATCTGACACGAGAAGATTTCGGGAACTCGACTACCGGATGTTCGAAGCTGGGGGGGCTTCCTGCCCAAGTCGAGAATTCGCAAAATGCGGAATCATGAAATGTGGGAGAGGATTGGAACCGTTGATCTCGAGGAAATTTGTACCGTTGTTCTGTCGCGAGAAGATTTCAGGAACTCGACAATCGAGCGTCCGAAGAATGGAGGAAGCAACTAGCCCAAGTCACAAAGTCACGAAACACGAAATCGTGAAAGGCGCAAGAGGATCTGGACCGTTGATCCTGAGGAAATCTGGACCGTTGATCTGTCATGAGAAGATTTCGGAAACTCGACAATAGGATGTCTGAAGAATGGCGGGAGTTGTCTGCCCAAGTCGAGAAGTCACAAAACACGCGAGAGAATCTGGACTGTTGATCCTAAGGAAATCTGGACCGTTAATTGATCCGAAGGTCTCAAAAATTTGGACTCCAAGAAAATCGTGAAGAGAAACGTAATCAATCCTACCTTGAGTTGCGAACATCTTTGTGTTTCTACAGATCTTTTTTGTAAGATTTCAATTGAAATTAATATAAGGATCCACTTTTATTTACAAAAAAAAAAACATT
>SNQJ01S0016368.1:45670-55929 GCA_010110895.2 Picea sitchensis | reverse complement strand
TTAGTTGGTTTTCAAGATCATAATAAACTCAGATATATCAAGCACCTAGAGGATTCCCATTTAGTAAGACATATTTTTTTTATCATTTAATATATGATGGAATTAATACATGACATGAAATTAAATGATAAAAGATTTATATATTGATAAATTTGATCCATCTAGGTTATTTATAGATCTGGGTTTAAGATGGGTTTAAGATAGTAATACTATTATAAGTACATTTGTGGGATATTAGGGAATACCCATAATTTCACTAGATTTTGATAAATACCAAAATCCTTTTGTTGAACCACCCTCTCAATACATTATTCATGAGAGAAATCCTTACCATATAAAACAATTTATATTTCCACCCACACTCATTGTAAGATGTAACATGCAATATTACTCATTCATTATTTAAAGCTTAACTTTTCATAAAATCAATACAACAATGCCCATTTGCTTGTCATTTCCTTACCATTTTTTTCATCTATCTTGTTTCTTGGATTAATATGATTAAATTTAGAAAAATATTGCACACAAATGAACTATTTTGTATTCTATTATCATCACATATTTATACATCATGTTTAGGCTTAAGATAGATAAGATATATTAGCCATACAATCCATTTGTTGAGATAATATCTCAACCACACACATAAATAGGGTCAAGATCTAACAAACTCTTAACCAAACATTTTACATAGAGATTACAATAATTAAAATCAAATATTAAGGATAAGACAAGTAGGACTTAATATCTCCAATATCCCTCTTTAATTAATACTTGTCTTAATATTTTTTCTGGTTGAGTCTTCATCAACATCTTTATCCACTTATGAAATTTCGTAGACTAAGCTCCATCTTAATCTTTTGTGTGGTTGAGTCTTCATTAGCATCTTTATCCAGTTTTGAAATCTAGTAGACTAAGCTCCATCACAACCATCCATCTTGTAGAGTAAGCTCCATTACAACCATCCATTATGAGATACCACTTGATCCAATGAAGATAAAATTGCTTCATACCATCAATTTTGTACATTTGTAATGATTGGACTACTAGCCATGTTCTATTGACATACTTCCATATGCGGACATACATGGCCTAAAACTGTATTCACTAGTTATCTAGGAAAGAAATCTAGATATTGAATGATGTATCCAGAGTCAATCTTACAACATGCCACATTCATCTATATTCATCATCATTTATTTTACACAAGCTCACAAGTATACGAAGATCAAAAACTGTAGAGATAACCTAATAGCAATGTTTTTGGGGTACTGCACTCACCAAGAACCACAAGCTTTTAAGTTAAGTTAACTTGCAATAAATTCAAATAAATAAATTATTTTCTTTTAAGTTAAGTTAACTTGCAATAAATTCAAATAAATAAATTATTTGCTTTTAAGTTAAGTTAACTTGCAATTAATTCAAATAAATAAATTATTTGCTATTAAATAAACTAATATAATTGCCCCAACAATATACCAACAATAGCAATTGTTGAAGATAATCATGATAATTGTGAACATTGTCATCCTTATTAGTCCCTTCCCTTCAAGCTGGTAGGGACTAATAGTAATCAATTTTATTTTTTCTATTAAACCTGCATGCAAACCAATGAATTATTAGTCATTTAACCTAAGTTTTGGCAAATCCATAAATTTTTGAAACTGCACTTTGCGTTTTTATCCTAAGTTGTAAGTTGGAGGTCTTATTTGGCCTCTTCCCGAGGTCGAGGAAGAATATAGTTTAGTCTATGTTGATTTAAAGCATGCATTTTCATAGTGGATTTTGTCCAACAAAGTAATGCTAGAAATAAATCGAGCATTATTGCTTAACATTAAATGTTAAAGATTGAATCTCTTTGCAATGTATAGTAGCATAGTCCATAGTGAGTTGATCTACAACTTCCACCTACACCGCCATGCAAACTTGCCACCTACACTGCCATGCAAACCTGCCACCATGCAAACCTCTCATACCCCTTTTATACTTACCTATTAGTTGAATCCCAAGCAACTATGTCTAGAGCTGTGTGACTTGAGCTGCGATGGAAGTTCTGGACTAAGCACAAGATGAGCTGCTTACTCTCCTCCAACATGCATGAATAATTCTTTGTTCTCAGTGCAATTCCGAGGAAAAACCTCCTCTTCTTTTGTTTTACAAGGTAGTTCTGAGCAAAGCTGACAAGAAAGAACCCAAGATTCGTGAAAATGCAAGGGGGCATTGAGGTTTAGAAGAATGATCATATACTTAATACAAGAAGAATGCAAAGGGAGAAGGTACGTACCTGTCCTCTTCAACAATGGCGGGCTTGTCTGTGAGTCTCTCATCATTCTCAAATATATCAAGGCGCTCCTAATTTTGTAGTATATCTTATGAAGACTGCTTCGAAGGGCCAAAGAAGGACTAAAATCAGTCGTTCAAGAACAGGAAGGAGGAGGCGGTTGAAATCACCTATTCTCTCACCTCTTTAGCAGTCTGTTGTCTCTTTGTCCCAATCGTCGGTGACGTTATTATCAAGCCCAAGCTATTGGTGGAACCTCCTTGCTCTCACCAATGCTCCAAAAATTCACATTCTCCAGTTCTTATTCCTTTTTTGTTGGTTCATACAGGTCACATGTGCATACTGTGCTTGTCTGATTGCATCGGCTGGGTAGGGAATTGTCAGCCTCATTGAATCCTCTTTTTAACTATCCGAGCTCATTATCTGCAAGAGTTGATACTTATATTTGGTTACGATAAGTAGATTGTGGCATATTGATTAGCTAATGCTCTGTTGTTAATGTCTGATACTTGTTGTATTTGGTTTGATATCAGTATACATGAATCGTTAATGGTCACACACATTAGGAATCACTCTAGATACCCCAACACTGGACTTATTTATTCAAGAAGCATTGTTGCTTCTTATTTCTATTTTATCCCCCAAGGCCCTGTTTTGCACCGACCCATAAACTATTCCAAGTGCAATCTATAAATTTTCAGTTTCGGCTCTAAGCTGCCAATCTCTGGTAAGCTTGGATCATTTTAGATGTAATGTTGTTTAAAGTCAGTAGATAATTTAATACTTTGGTAGAGAACAAGGGCTTTTTAGGGCCAAGAAAGATTCTATTTTGATCTAGCTATTATATATACATATATATTTTAGGGTGTATATTTATTATTTATACAAAACATACAAGAATACATGTCTATCTGGCAACCAGTAATTGTTGATTGAGTCTGATCTTCAGGAGTGCAGACCTATAGATTTAACCTACCTATCCTCAACTTGAATTTTTTTATATGCCTATAATGTTCATTTCAGAGAACATCTATCGAGTTATGGCCTCATAATAGTGTCTTGGCCATAGTTTCCAAAATTTAAAAATAGCAGATTGAATCATATTTCTATAGTATTCTTGCTTACATCCAGATTTATACAAAATTCTAAATATTGGATTCATCATATTCATTTCAGAGTGCCACACAAAATTCCATACATAATATAAACTGAATTTACCGGAGATAATGGGTAAAATGCATTTACCGGTCATTTTCTAAGTTCATTAGTTCAAAATTTCCAGTATAGTGCTATGTTATTGTTGTAGAATTCACCATTACAATGCAAGATTCATCCTATAAAATTACCAGCTACTTTACAGCCATGTTCGCCCCTCGCTTGAAGAGAAAAGCGAGGCTTGAAGAGAAACCCTGCCCTCTCGTCCTCTCCCCAGCCAAAAATATGCCTTCAGTGGTGTTGAGCAAACAAATATACCGACCGAAAATGGATAATTTCAATTCTTACAAGGAGCACCAGGTGATAGAGTCATTCAATGAGCACAAGATGATAGAGCCATTCAAGAATAGGAAGGAAGAGGCAGTTGAAATCACTCCACTCCAGGCGGGGAAGCTTCGGGCAACTGTTCTCGGGGCTCTTGTTTTATATGATTAATATGCAATCAGATGGAGACGGGGAAAACATTGGATTGATATAGCAGAGGAGTAGATTCTCTGACTAGCTTCTTACTTCCTTCATAGTCTGGTCCATGCTTAGGCTGGTGTCTGAATTCACAATTAAAGAGACAAGTCTCGTCTACCAGGAACATGATTTCCACGTACTTCCCATGCAAAATTGTGGTATGACAGATGGAGGAAAGACTAGAAACCGTCATATGGACACGCTTATTCTGATATTTTAAATTATTATTGTTTTAATCTATGTGCATATGTGCTATTGTCGAAGTGAAATTTTATGTCCTAAATTTATGGTTTTGTATTATGAAAAGAATTGTGGTAATATTGATCTTTTTCCCTTGTGAATTGACGATCAATATCGTCGACTAATCGTATCAAAAGAAAGAAAACGTTCGGTAGTCATCATCTAATTACCTCTTGACTAAAACACTCCTTAAATTATTTACTGAGTTGAGTGTTGTGTCCTTCATCATCATTTCGTTAGTTTCCTACAAATTAGTTATAAAAAGATGTACATTCAAACATGTAAATGAATTATGAAGGTTACCATAATTTTGTTTTGTCACCCACACACCAAGAACATAACTTAGTCGAGATTGATCATCTATTTTTACTTAGTCTCTTGATTTATTTTCACACACACTGTTCGAGTCCTCAACGAGGGAGTTCAACTCCAACACTCCCCAGCAAAGAAGCTTCGTAAATAAAATCCTCAATTGTATTGTAGAAGTCCCTTTTGTCTTTATCTTGAAATGTTAACCTATCTGGATTGAGGGAAGCGACGGATAATGTATTGTGACAACACACCCTTGAATCGTTGGGAACGGGTCTTTAATTTTTCTAGCTCTGATCTTGACGAGGAAGGTCCACCTTAACAATGCTACTAGTTAGATTTCTCTTTTGACTAATTTCTCTAGAAATATTAATTAAACTTCTCATGTAGTTAATTTCAACCCCTTAAAATCCTTAAACTTATGAATAAAGTCTCTACAGAACCTGATTTCCCTGTATTACTCTTAATTACTTAATTGTTTATGGATTTCTAGTTGATAAGTCAGATTGGTAACTGTCAGGAGTTTATTTTATTGTATTTTCTCAAAGGTCGATAATTGATATATTTCGATTTAATTAGTTAGTGAGGTAGGTTCTCACGTTAGATATGTCTTTAGGTTGTTTACCTTCCCAAGAGATTCGTTGAACGAATCCTGTGCAGAGATGTTAATAACAGTTACTCACGATAATATTTAGACTCGATTTAACTTGCTTGGTCTGAAAATTTTCAGACTAAGCCTCAGGTCGTCAAGGGCCAGGTCTGCTCTCATCACAATACTTCCAAATCCTTTATTCGACTGTTAGCCTTGCATTGGTAGCCTATATCTCTTGGTTTTTGTTCATATTTGAATTCAACCCCAAATGAAATTCATAAAAATTTCAACAACAACAAAAAATTGCAATTGGTATTATTTTACAAGTAAGCTTATTCATAAACTTATGATTTTTTTAATAAATTGGTATATGCACCAAGTGTTCAACCAATTCTAATAAGTCAAGTCGGACCTTGAACCAATCATGAGTCTGCTTATACTTTTAAAACATTGATATTGCTAAATTATATCCATGAAATCAGACCAAATCATCAACTTTCGACTTCGTTTTGTAATGAGACATTGTATAAAAGGTAAGTTCAAGGATACCAATCATAACAAGGGGTGATGAGGGCTGTGTGAATGGGTTCCCCCTTGGTTGGCTCCTTATCAATATTTCATTCGTGCTCTACCCAGGTCTAAGAGCATACCTTGGTTGTAAGAAATGTTGCAAAACGCCATCTGATATTCTATATCAACTACCACACAATCTTCAATTTCATGTGCCATTTGACCATATCATTATTCCTTGTAAACGACACTATCCTTTTGTGCTTCGCTCAACAGAGAGATTTTCATCACGATCATCCAAATGTTGGGGTATCTTATTCAGGAAGTAATGATCTATCCTTCTACTCAATTTTTACATGGAACTCATCATCAGGCATTTAAAAAAGAGCAAGAAGCTTGAAGAAGTACCTATACCAAAAGCCGATTGTTTTGACGATGTTGCAACATAATACCTGGATCGAAAAACCATACAGAGAAAATCAAGTCCAACACAAATAGATCTATAGTTCAATCTACAGTTCAAACTAGGGCTAATCCAAATCGATCAGGTCAAGTTGAAATAGTAAAACAGGGAATTGAACTTCAAACTTACAAATCTTAAAACTGGAGCTACAAACATGTTTTTCTCTCCGAAACTACAAATCTTGTTGCTATCTCCTCCCTTCTTGGCAGGGACTTGTTGCTCCACAACTCCCCTTGTTGATATTAGTCACCACCCTCACGTTATCATCCTTCTTGGTACTAGGCACCACCCTCACCAATATTTTTGGCACAACGATATAATTATATATCTCCATCCACCCATAGCATGCATATTCTAAGGTTGTCGTTGAGAGAAGAAACCAGGGGATTATGAATATAGGAACTACCAATGTATGTGGGAGCAAGCGACCTTAGAGAAGGACATTGGAGAAGGAACTCACACTGTTTGTGAAAGGCTGACACCATCGAGCGGAACGTTGGGCAACGAGATTAAATAAACTTGCTGATATAATCGTTTCTTTAACTAAGGATATTGAATATAGTATTCTTCGTTTTGATTATATTCAATATGCTTTATTTTGATATCTTTAAATGCCAATATATGCTTCCTTTCTATCTCTTTAAATATAAGAGATATATGTTTCTTTTAAATACAAAATGTTATATATTATTTTTTCTAAAGGTTTTCTGCTTAATACGAAATACGAAATTGATAAGTTATATATATATATATATATATATATATATATATATATAAAAAAAGTAAAATATTTTATTTATGTTTTCATTAATAATAATATGCGCATTATATATAACTTTTTATTTTAAATTATTTATAATATAATTATAATTTGTATAATTATATAAGTTCAAATTCAGAGGGGTAGGGTATGTATACCTTTATAGATTTTATCAGTTAAATAGTTGGGTGAAGAGAGGTCCCTTGTCCCACAAACAAGAAAATCCCATACATCAATTGGTGTGGCTTGGCCATGACCTTAAAAATAAATTATTATTATTATTATTATTATTATTATTATAATATTTTAACTTTTAAAACAATAATTTCATATAAAAATAAGATTTAAATATAAAATTATCATTTCTTCGGTTGAAATATAGATATTTTCTATAAATTTTTTAAATAAATAATATTATAAATTTTTTAATTATATTTATTAATTAATATAAATAGAGAAAAATGACACCTATTTGACAATACACTTTACTTTACTTTACTTTATTTTATTTAAGATGAAGACATCATTCTTACAATTTCAATATATTTGTAAAAAACTTAATGTCATACATACAATATATCAATAATACCTTTGATTTTTTCCTATTTATTAAATTTAATGTTTAGTATGTAACCATTAAATAATAAAATATATAAAAATATTTATTTATAATAAATTAATTAAATAATTTAATTTTATAATTATATTTATAATTATTAATCATTTATTTCTATCTAATAAAAAACAACATATATAATGTTTTATTATCATATTTATTTATGTATATTATAAAGCATATAGATGTTGAGAAAATTAATAATGGTAAATGGATTTATATAATTTTTAAATAAAATTAATATATTCAATAAAATATCATAATTTTTATAATATAGAAGTAATAATTAAAAACATTTTTGTGTTTTTTATCATACATTTAATTTTTTTTAGAATGAAGACATATTTGTTAAACACTTTTGCATGTGTCATGCATATAACATATACATAA
Source organism: Picea sitchensis (assembly GCA_010110895.2). Classification (NCBI taxonomy): domain Eukaryota; kingdom Viridiplantae; phylum Streptophyta; class Pinopsida; order Pinales; family Pinaceae; genus Picea; species Picea sitchensis. The sequence continues at coordinate 48,091 of SNQJ01S0016368.1, read as the reverse complement.
GCTTTTTTTTTAATTAATTTATTATATTTGAATAAACATTTTGTTTAAGACAATTTCCTAAATTTTGAAAAAAATGAAAATGGATTTTTTTTTAAATTTATATTTTATGTTAGATTTTTTTTTTAATTGAAAATTGAGCTTTTTTATAGAAAATTAAAAAAAATGTTGTGTTAGATAATTGCACTCAAACATAGAAGAACATTGCATTGAAACATGCAAGAACATCGCATTGAAACATACATCGCACTAACATATTCAGGAACATCACACTGAAACATACATGAACATTGCACTAAAACATATGAGAAGATTGCATTAAAACATACAAGAACATCACATTGAAACATATAAGAACATGTTGAAACATAACCCTTAAGGAATGTTGCAATGTGACATAACCCTTGATGAAAATCATAATGCGACGTAACTATCGAGGAGCATTGCAATTCAACATAAGTCGATGAAGATGTATTCCGCAATGTGAAATAATCACCAGGGAACATCACAATCCAAAACAACCCTTAAGGAACGTCACAATGCGACAAAAACCTTGATGAACATCATAATGTTGAATAATTGAAGAGGAACATAGCAATTCCACATAAGTCAACCAATGACATGTTTATCACAATGGATCACAATTATTTAGGAACATCACAATGGAACATTACCCTTAAAAAATGTCACAAGGCAGCATAAAAATTGAGGAACATCACATATGACAAAACTAATGAGGAACATAGTAATTCAACATACGTAAATGAATCTAAATGGCATAATGTGAGATAGGAATTGGAGAATTTTTCAAAGTGACATGATACTTGATGGACATTGCAATGCAACATAACCATTGAGGAACATCACGATGTGACATAACCCTTGAGGAATGTCACAATTTTATATAACCATCGAGGAATTTCGCAATGTGACAAAACCATTGAGGAACATCACAATGCCACACAACCATTGAGGAACATTGCAATTCCACACAACCATTGATGAATATTGAAATGTGACATAACCCTTGAGAAACATTGTAATGTGACATAACCATGAGGAACATTACAATGTAACAAAACCATTAAGGAACATCGCAATGTGATACAACCATTGAGGAATGTCACTACGTAACAAAACTCTTGAGGACCGCAGTAATGTGATAAAACCATTGAGGAATGTTGCAATGAGAAGAGACCATTGAGGATCATCACATCTGACATAACCATTGAAACGTCGCAATGTGACACAATTATCGAGGATCATTGTAATATGACATAACCATTGAAGAACGTTGTAATGTGACAAAACCCTTGAGGAATGTCTCAATTTGACATAATACATGATAAACATCACAATGTGACATAACCATTGAGGAACATACCAATTTGACATAAGTCAACCAAGATCATGAATGTCATAAAGAAACATTACCATAATAAACCATTTTTAAACATAATTAGCATTGTCAACAATAATGAACTATTGTCGACTAAATACAACCATGGTTAACATAAATCAACCATAATAAACATCGCAATAAAAAACATTGAGGAATGTCTAACAATAGGAAAACATGGTCGGCCATAGTCAACCACAGTGACCATGGTTAACCATTTTGAACCATATAAAAAATGGTCAAACATAGTCAAACATGCTCAACCATTGTCAACAAAAGTGAACCATACTTAAACACAATCCACCATAATCAATCATACTCAAATATATTGAACTAAATTCTACTATAGTCAAACATGGTCAACCAAAGTTAACCATGGTCAACCATAACTAGGCATGCTCAACTATTGTCAACCATGGTTAACAATAGTCAACCTTGGTCCACTATGGTCAACCAAAGTCAAACATGGTCAACCATAGGCAAACATGGTTAACTATAAAAAAAATGATGGTCAACTATGGCCAATCCATAGACAACCATGGTCAACTAATATCAAACATAGTGGACCATGGTTGACCCAAGTCAACCATGGTCCACTAATGTAAAAAACCAACTAATTCGTAGATGAGCATGGTCAACCAATGTAGTTCCACTTCCCTAGAACCCAATCTAGAAAAATGAAGAGCCACTTATGTGACTTGAACACATTCAACGGGAACAATAATGGAAGCATGGACTTCTCCCTTAACAATTGAGCCATGGGATTTCCCCACTGAAAATCTGCTAGGTGTATTGGCATTCATACCTAGAATTTTAGGAGGGTTGTGAAATCTAACATGTACATCACTCCAACCCACATTACCATTCAATTCTAAACTAGAAACCCTTATCCTTTGGACCCGAGAAGACATGCTCACCTTATCCCCTAGGCTATCACCTTATATTATTGGAATAATCAAATATTCAACCCCTCATCAGGGATCGTTCGAATAGTTTTCCATATATTCCTCATCAATTCTATACAT
>SNQJ01S0016368.1:0-14631 GCA_010110895.2 Picea sitchensis | reverse complement strand
TCCAACGGGATATCACGTGCCTAAAATGAAGATTGTATGCAAAAGTTATGACCTCGAGAAGTTAATGTACTAACTTACCCAAACGAGGCCCACATGACTTTTGACGTTTCATCTCCTAGGGTTAGGTTTTTGGATGTCTAGGGCTTTGGCATTCCTGTTTATCATAAAAATTCCTTTAGAGCCTCATTGTAATTATCTTCTTGCGAATAAGCGTAGCCATCACATCTCTTCTCAGAGATAAAGTTGACACCATTCTAGCGAGTCTTGCATTTTGTATTTTTACAGTCTTTTTACAATTTTTTCATTAATGGAAATCAAGTATTGTTGTGTTTCTCTGTTTCTGGAAATTTTCATGAGTGTTTCATTGTAATATATTTGCTTTCATTTTGTTCTGAAAATAATATGGATCAGTGGTATCAGAGCAGGTTGCTCTTGATCGTTTTTCAATGCATGTCCCCGATGAGGTCCAAGTATAGCTAGTTGGGTCTTGCATTTTTCTCTCTTGAGGAAAATCACCCTCGCACACCCAAGAAACCATCAATGGCACCACAAAAGAAAGACAACGGAGCAGAAGATTCTATTAACACGTTTCTTGAGAAATCTCTCGTGCGACAAAGGGACGAAAATATGGAGAATTTTGCACACATTCTTCAATGCCTACCGATAGAAGCAAGTGCATCTTCATCAAGTGGCCATTTTGGAGGAACCTCTCACTTCAAGGTACAAGTTAATTTTGATATTCCCATATTTGATGGTTAGATAGATGTAGATGCCCTAGAAAAATGGTTAAATCTATTAGAAGGTTATTTCTCTATTCAAAAAATTTCCGACAGGGAAAATATCACCTTCACACTCCTCAAGGCTCTCCCCCATGTCAAACATTGGTGGGAAACTTACTGGGAGAAAATTTCCACAAAGGAATCTGGAATATATGGGTTCGAGCCCACTTGAGATTTTTTTGTGGATGTGGTTAAAGAACACTACTATCCTGTTGATAACGATGAAGACCAGTACATGGGATGGATCACACTACAGAAAGAGAAGAGCCAAACAGTGTCGGAGTTCACAAACACTTTCCATACCTTGTGCACCAAGTTGGGTATCAAAGACTCCGAGGGACATCTGGTTCTGAAATACCATGGGGCTCTGCATAGGTACATCCAAACCGAAATGGATTTCCTAAAGATCTCATCATTGAGAGTTGCCTATTGATATGTTGTCAAAATCGAGCAGAAATTTAGGCACCAGAAAAAATGGGAATTCGGGTCCGCAAATATTCCACAACCAAAGCATGGTAAAGACGAACCTAACCAACAACCTCTAGACAACCAGTCCAAGACATAAGAAAAATAGGGTAAAGGGAAGACAAAGAATAACACTGGGAAGTGGTGTGACTTCCACAAAAGCCCCTGGAACAACACCGATGAATGTCGCTCGAAACAGTAATTGGTGGCCGAGGTCAAAGACACAGAGCCAAACCCTGATTCCGAATCCGATCTAAAAGATATTGAAAACAGACAGATCATCGACGCAAACCCCACTACTACTATCGCGACCATAGAAATTCAACTATAAGAATCAATAGATCATGAATAAGGGGAGCGCCTCTTCCATTCACAGATGTGGGTGAAGGGGACCTCATTGCATTTCATTTTTGATAACGACAGCTAGGAGAACCTCATCTCAACTAAGGTCGTCAAACAATTGGGGTTGTCGAAAAAACCACACCTGCAGCCATACAACATTGGGTGGCTTAACCAAGGACAAGATATCCATGTCAGCCTAGAGTGTCGCCTGTCGTATGGCATCCAACCCTTCAAGGATGAGGTAGTGTGTTATGTTTCCCCTCTTGATGTATGTGATGTTGTTTTGGGCTAACCATACATGTGGAGACGTCATGTTGTCTATGAATCTAGACCCCGTAGTGTCATTATTACTCTGGAAGGTCAACACTATAGGATACGAGAGGTAGTTTTGACTACTGCTCCACCAAAACAATGCCGCAAGGTAATCTCTCATACTGCAAAATTCATCCTCTTCATAGTTTGTCCAAAGGATGCATAGAAGACCGCTACAACCACTGCAGCCTCAACACCTTCCATCCAACAAAAACATATTGTTTCTTCACCTACAATGGTGCCTACATAATGCCCCGCCAAAACCAGAGACAACAGATTGGTGGAGCATATTCAACCCTGCCAGCAACAGGCGTGTGACTATCTTCCACAGACAAAGAAACAAAACTTCTCCAAGAAAGCACACAGCTCACTAAGATTCAGAGTTAGAAAATGCTTTCTCCTCTTCCCTGGGCACTCAACGCAATCGAGACCATTGTTTCATAAGGGGGGAGGATTGATCTAGGTGGATATTGGTGGCCACCCACCTGTTCCAACTGGCTTCTCTTGTTAGTTTTTAGTACAACACATTCTTCTGTACTTCTTTGTAATTGTGGGTCCTACACGTTCGGGGTTGTCTGAAGTCCTAGACATATTCCAGGTGGATAATGGTGGCCTCCCACCTAATCGGACTATATTATTTTGTATGTTTTCATGTCCTCACATCTTGTTGTACTTCCAGGGCCGTTTTGGGCCCCTAAACAATGTTTTTTTGGCTCACCACAGTCAAACTATAGATAGAGTTAGATTTTGACGGCGTAATGCCTATTTCTCAAAAATAAATTTCCAACAAGCTATAACGCACCTTAAACGAAGATCATATGCAAAAGTTACAAACCTGAGAGGTTAATGTACTAACTTACCCAAACGAGGCCCACATGAGTTTTGGCGTTTCATCTCCAAGGGTTAGGTTTTTGGATGTATAGGGTTTTGACATTCCTGTTTATCATAAAAAGGCCTTCAAAGCCTCATTGTAATGATGTTGTTGTGAATGAGCGTAGCTATCAAATCTCTTCTTAGAGATAAAGTTGCTACCATTCTAGCAAGTCTTGTACTCTGTATTTTTGCAGTCTCTTTACAATTCTTTCTTTAATAGAAATCAAGTATTGTTGTATTTCTTTGTTTCTGGCAATTTTCATGAGTGTTTCATTGTAATATCTCTACTTTCATTTCGTTCTGAAAATAATCTGGATCAGACAATCCATTAGTCTTTGGATCTCATGAGAATGTATGCCATCATTCAACAATGCAATATCATGAATGCCTTCACAATTTAATTACACGTCGAACATACGAGTGACTTATCAGGATCACATGCATAGAGATTGCAATCGAAGATATCATCATTGCAACGTGTCATCAAGAGGTCAATCATTGCATCAAGAAGTCAAGTTAATTCATACCAATTCATTCATAATCATACACATGGAAGAGTAGTTCATCACCAATAGAATCATTATTCTAGTTCCATTATCAATCCAGTCATCAAGTTGCATTGCAAATCACTCAATCATCAAAACAACAGAAGAGGCAATCCCAATCCTCTTGATCTGCTAAAAATAACCAAGGGAAGGAATACCCCTACAGACTCGGTCAAGAAGCCGACAAGATGAACATCTTTGTTGAAGCGGGAAAGAGCATAATTGACCACCTATTTGTTGGAAAATTTCTCTTAAAGGATGGTAATTAGTTCATTGATTTCCCTTTTCATTCATTTGCATAATAATTTCAAAGCCTCTCTGTTAGATTTTATAAAGATGAATTCCTATCTGCAGCGGACATTGTATTTTCTTATAGATAGAAGGTGACGAGGTCATTTGAGCATTTTCATATATACTATTACATTTCCTTAGCCTTTCTAGGACTATGTTCTTTAACCCTTCAAAGAACTATTACGTTAGTTGATTCTACCACTGTAATTTAGCTTAATATCACCATTTGTAAGCATTTTTTAAAGATAAATTTTAGTGAATCCAACATTATTTCCTAGTTGTAGTTCAAATATAACTAACAATAGAGTGCCAACAACTCTCTATCTTCATAAAGAATCTAATAAAAAATGGTTTTAAATGACAGTTAAAAATCAATCCCAACAAACTCATAATCTATCCAGATAAGAAATTCCCCAAAAAACACTTGCTTAGTAGAGTAAATATCACAAAAAATTGTCGTCAAAGCATTTGAAGAGGAATTTTGGCATTTTCTACAAGAATGTAGTCATATAAAATAAATTTGATCAAAATAACAATTTTCTATTATTTAAAATTGTATTTTTGAATACATAAATAGATTAAACATTCTTTAGTTGAAACATTCTATATGTTGAGATATATTTACCATATAACAGAGCATTTAATGTTCTATATGTTAGATATATATACCATGTAAGCTAAAAATATTTCAAATCCACCCATATATATACCATTATATAGAACATTAATTGTTTACCATAATATTAAACTAAAGAAATCTATTTAACTTATATTTTATTTTCTCCAACTTATATGTTATTGTCACTGCAAAATGGTCTTAATCAATGACATCGAATGTACTAGGTTATCTCACAGAATACACTAATCTAGGAAATGAAGTGTTGTGGAAGATTATGAAAACCAGGTAATCGAATGGTATTATGTACACAGATTATTGTTGGGATTTATGAAAAGCCCAACCACCTAATTATTTCAACCAATGATAAGTAGCGACAAGATTGTTATTCCATAAGAGTCGGTCAATGGTTCATGTCGACCAAACCAAGTGAAGCAAATTATGTGTTTTTGATAATAGTTAGCCTTATGGTTAACAATATTTCTTCATTTTTGCAATTAAATTTTAGTATAGCTAAAGCTCTAAAATGCTGGAATAAACTAATTACTCATAGTAATAAGTTTTTATCCCATGCAATAAATCAGGTAGGTAAGAGACGCTCTAGAAAGTCATATTTGAGTGTGTAACCATATTCCAGAGAGGTTGCATCCAAATATTTCCTTTGAAGTTTTCTAGATATTTCTCGAGGGATATCTAGATCTTTCCTTGATGTATTTATATATGTTTTTGGTTTCAAGGTATTAGTCTGATCGTGTATTATCAAGTTGTTATACAACCATAGTTGTTCATATTAATTGATTCATGTCTTTCAAATTGATATCAGAGCCGAGGATTTACTCTAATTCGGTTGTGCCAAGAAGAAATCCAATGCTTAAGAGCCAAATCGTTGAATTTTCAATACTTTGCACTTGAAATTTTCTCAATTGAGTGATTTTCCAAGGTAGTATTTCTCAAGCTCAAAAAGTTGGCATCTGTTTTGATAGGACCACTCAATACTTCAAAAGTGAGCCCCTGACTAACAAACCTTGCACCCAAACACCACAATTCATCTAAACATTGAGGGTTTGAATTTTTTAGTAGTTCCACTTCCTCGTGACCTTGTAAACCTAATTTAGAACAATGAAGAGCCATGAGTGTGACTTGAACACTATCATCTGGAAAAATGACAAAGGGGTGTGTGCACAAAGTTGGTGAAAACAAAAGTGGCAAGGAGTTCAGCGGGAATGTGCACTTGCAAGAACGCATGCGCGTTCTTAGGAATGCGCATGTGTTCCATATTTTATAGGTTTGGAAAATCCTGAACCTCCACTCATCTTGCCATGCATGTTCGTTGGTAGGAAAACACACACATTCCTTAGCGCGCACACGTTCCTCTGTCATACCATTTTTAATGGGTCACGACGCGATTTGTGCCCATTTGCACACATTGCGATTGCGCTTTTACCTTCTTTGAGAAAACACAGAGGATGAACAAAGTAAAGATCTTTCCACCGTATCCCGGTCAAGCTAGGTATGTTCAATATTTCTCTTCTTTTCCTCCCAATTTAGTAATTTTTTATTTTTATTCAATTAATTTAATATATTCTAAAAGAATATAAATTATAAGAATTTGTAATCTTATAAAGAAATTTCATCTAGAAAATTTAGAGAGTCACCTCTTGCATTGCCTAATGTTATTATTTTATGGGTTTTTTTATTTCTAACTCTGTCTAGGTCTTACCATGTATAGGATTCTGAGAGAGAGAGAGAGAGAGAGAGAGAGAGAGAGAGAGGGGGTAGAGAGAGAGAGAGAGAGGGAGAGGGAGACATAGCGGGGGGTAGATGCTGGAGAGAGAGAGGGAGGGAGGGACAAGGGAATGGAAAATAACAAATAGCTTATATGAGTGTGTGCACACTCTTAGGAATGTGTGCGAGCAAGAACACGTGTGCGATCTTTTGACTTCAATTTTTTTGGGCTAAATTGACAACATATATGCTGACTTGGTTGCCTCAGATTTAGGTTCGGGATGAAAAACCTAGTGGTTCAGTCTGCAAATTAATAAAAACCTCCATTTTTGTGAATGCATCTCTATATCTTTTTCTTTGACGTTATTTTTCTATAGGATAAACAATTCAATTGTTGACGAAACTACAGACATAGATAAAGTCGACTATGCAAATTACAAATATATAGTTTTTTTTTTTTTTTTAATTTGATATTGTTTACCATTTTTAATCTAGTTTTTTCTTCGCAATACATACCTTTCTTATTTATAGTATAACTTTGTGTTAGCTTAACCATTTCTCGAATGAGTTATATGTTGCACTAAAAGAGACTGATATTTACTATCTAAAAAATAAAATAATTTTTTTTTATCATGTTAAGACCCTCTTAGCCTCCAAGTTTTATTTTCAAGGATATATTGACTTTCATAATTAAAAAAATAAATTAATATTAATATTAAAAATTTCCAAAAAATACACCACACTAAAAAAATGGGTTCTCTACAAATACACAAGTTTTTTGAATGAAATTCTATCATTAAGATACTCAACACCAGCACAAAAAAAAAACATATACCTTAAATTTTGTTGGAAAAATAACATACCACTCTAAAAAAAATAAAAAATTGACATAATTATTCACAATTTATGTGAATAAAAGTTATATATTTGGAAAACTAATTCAATTTTCTATGTTTCATCTTCTACCATATTCAAATTCATTGTAAAAGTACCTTGGATAATCCCTCCAAGTTAACATATTTTTGTTTTTTCAGGTTTACATTGCCACTAACGCATCATGAGAGACCATCATTAGCTTGCACTGACCCAAAGACATTAATTCAATTTCCTTAAAAAACTGAACCAAGATATTTCCCCACTGAAAAACTTCTAGGTGTATTGGATTTTTAATCGTACCTATGCTTTTCAGAGGGCTCTCAAATATATCATGTAATCACTCCAGCCAACATTACCATTCAATTTTAAAGTACAAATCCTTGTCTTTTGGACCTTGGAAGACATGCTCGCCTTATCCCCTAGGCTGCCACCTTGTCCCATAATTAAAGATCCAACCCCTCTTGTAAGGGTACTCTTAATAATTTACAAGCTCTCTTCCTTCTCAAGTCTATAATTATTTATTTCCATATTATGTTAATTTTATTTTATTTTAATTCTAATTATATATATGGATATAAAATCCCGGTGGGTTAGCTCAAGTGGTTGAGTGTCGTGGTTTCAATGAATGGTGTCTTGTTGAGCCTTACCCAATGTCCCGATCGGATTAGGCTCATAATCAGGTCGACGATTTTCCTTGTTTACCATCAACAAAATGTGATGAAGTACTCATGGGTTTCGTGTGATTTCTTCCATCAAAATATATATATATTTATTTTATTAATGTTATTTTTTGGATAACAAAACCTATATTTTTTTATGAGAGTTGAGGACTCATTTCCCCTTTAACGAACCAATAAAATTTGTTTCTATCTATCATGATCAAGCCTTGAAATTTGGAGTAAATTATCACTCTTAGGACATGTTGCTCCAAGAACTCCCAAGTAAGATTCCAAGGGCACCATTCCCTAGGAATTGAACCTTGCTACTAGTAGAAAAATCCACCATAACTTAAGTAAGATGCAAAGGGCACCATCCTCTAGAAATCAAACATTGCCAATAGTAGAAAAATTAACCACTAACCATAACTTGGTCGTATGTGAAATAATTAATGTCTACTATTGAAGATAACTTGGTCGTTTGGTCGTATGTGAAATAATTAATGTCTACTCTTGAAGATGAGAGGAGGGTTGGACTTAATGTGTGGGAAGTGTGAGGCTCACACGTTTGGCTTTAGGTATCTCATAATAACTTCTCATTAAAATTGAACCTTTTAATTATTGAACCTTTAATAAAAGAACTCATCATAGTGGATCCAACCCCTTAAACACTCACCTACATAGTGTCTATATACATATCTATCCTACCCTAAAATGTTTAAATAAGTTATTAGAAAAATTAAAATGTCTCGGATAAATGATAAAGAAAAATCCATTTTAAAAAAAGGCACTTGAGAAATGTTGAAAATGAACTTCTTTAGAAGATCCTCAACGTTGACACTTATGGAGAGTTGTCACAATTTAAAATTATTATTTCTAACTATTATTTGGTTTGGATGTTAAAAGGACGATAATTTATAAGTGCATGTAGAACTTTTAAACAACTATAAGGTTACGTGGCTTATAAAATTGTCGTTCCAATCCATGTCACTAGCACGTTGTAACCTTTCTAACCTATGGGGACTGGAACTTTTCAAGCACTATTAGGTTACGTGTGTTGTAAATTTGCAGTTCCAATGCATGTCACAAAAATTAGGTTATTCAACTTTCCTGTATCACAAAATTGCAAAAACAAATGAAAGGGTGGGCTTGGATAGATTATTCGACCGAAGAAAAAAGGAGAAGACCTGGTTGTAGTTGATTAGTCTGTGTCTCGATCAAAGATTTTAAGATGGTGTTCAGATTTTAAGATGGTGTTAAGATGTAGACGGGTAGAACGAAAGCAATGAAATTCAATTTCTAATAGAAGGAGACGTAAGGATTAGGTTAAGCATCGAAAAATTCCATAGTTGCAACATTACTTCTTGAAAATTGAAAACGATCTGTCCTGGTTGTCCTAACGTCAATTATGCTCTTCCTTGATGTCATTGCAGATGTCAATTATGGTGGGAGCTCCGGTTACTTCAAGCGAAAGCCGCGACGACCCTCAAGGTTGAAAACTGTGTTTAAGTTTGGAAAGGGCGATCAATATATAGCCTGCTGTAGAGTTTTTAAGACTACAACAACTGATATATATATATATATATATATATTGTTAGATTGTTTTGATATATATTTGACGATGTATATACCCCTTTCCATGAGGGTAAATCAATAAACTATGAAAAAAGAATAACATTAAATTTTCTTTACTATTTCATTTAGTTTTCCAACAAACCTGGATTCCATGCAACCCATTGTCGATAGATCCATGTGGCCATGATTCCATGCAACACATTGTTCATAGATCCATGTGGCCATTGACGCGAGATGTTGAGTGGGTNAAATTTTCTTTACTATTTCATTTAGTTTTCCAACAAACCTGGATTCCATGCAACCCATTGTCGATAGATCCATGTGGCCATGATTCCATGCAACACATTGTTCATAGATCCATGTGGCCATTGACGCGAGATGTTGAGTGGGTAAGTAAGCAGTAAATGCCATGCATTATCCATGTACCTGTGAGTAACATGGTCTAATACTTGGTTAGTCTCATGCTCGAATACTTGGTTTTGTAACAAAGATGGTTGGTGAGTCTCTTGGTTTTGTATCAAAATGAAACAACCTTGCCTTCCGTTGAATCATAATCTATCTATCCACCAACAACAAATGGACTTTATACTGAACCAACTGATCTCATTTACCCACCTACGTTTGTAGTGGGAACTGAAACAAGGTAAACTCACATCTGAAATTGGTTATTTGAAAACCTGGGTAAAAGAAATAAATGGATATATTTGGAACTACTACACCCTTCTGTGGGATTCACTCATGGAAGGTCAACCAATAAATGGATATATATTACCTCTAGATATCCCAAAATTAAGTTCTTTTATAATGTTCATTGTCACTAGAAAGCATGCAGAGCCTTGGAAATTCACTGTACACTAGCTCTCTATCCGTGGGTTTGATCATCAGGCTATTTGTTACATTATGACATCATTCTAGCGATCTTCTTATGCTTGTAATTTAGAGGTTGAGATAGTTTAGAGGTTGAGGGGGAAGAAAGAAAATAAGTGGGATATTTTTTCATTTTCGTACACTTGTGGTTTTCCGGTTTTACATAAAAGAGTTGGATGCTAGTAAATGAAACGCTAAAGTTTCTACATGGCAAGTAAATAGAAGGACCTCTAAGGCTATTCTTCACAAATGTTTTTGCATAACTAATTGCAAAATGTTCAAATTCGTTTCATATGAATTCAATACTATAGTGAAAACCAACATCATAATGTCCTCTCCACATTTTTTTGTTTTTTTGGTTTGTAGTGAAGAACAAGCTTTTGAGTTGAAACATGCAACCACGATGATCCAGGTGGATATTGGTGGCCACCCATTTGTTCCAACTAGTTCCTTCTGTCAGTTTTTAGTACATCGCGTTCTTTTGTACTTCTTTTTAATTGTGGGTCCTACATTTCCGGGGATGTCTGAATCCATACACATATTCCATGTAGATACTGGTGGCCTCCCACCTAATCCAACTAGCTTATTTTGTATGTTTTCATGTCAACACATCTTGCTTTACTTCCAGGGCCGTTTTGGGCCCCTAAACAGAGTTTTGTTGGCTCTCCATAGTCAAAATGTAGACAGATTCAAATTTTGACTGTGTAATGCGTAGTTCTTGAAAAGACCTTTCCAACGGGATATCACGTGCCTAAAATGAAAATTGTATGCAAAAGTTATGACCTCGGGAAGTTAATGTACTAACTTACCCAAACAAGGCCCACATGACTTTTGACGTTTCATCTCCTAGGGTTAGGTTTTTGGATGTCTAGGGTTTTGGCATTCATGTTTATCATAAAAATTCCTTTAGAGCCTCATTGTAATTATCTTCTTGCGAATAAGCGTAGCCATCACATCTCTTCTCAGAGATAAAGTTGCCACCATTCTAGCGAGTCTTGCATTTTGTATTTTTACAGTCTCTTTACAATTTATTCATTAATGGAAATCAAGTATTGTTGTGTTTCTCTGTTTCTGGAAATTTTCATGAGTGTTTCATTGTAATATCTTTACTTTCATTTTGTTCCGAAAATAATTTGGATCAGTGGTATCAGAGCAGGTTGCTCTTGATCGTTTTACAACGCATGTCCCCGATGAGGTTCGAGTATAGCCAGTTGGGTCTCGCGTTTTTCTCTCTTAAGGACAATCACCCTCGCACGCCCAAGAAACCATCAATGGCGATAGAAAAGAAAGACGGCGGAGCAAAAGATTCTATTAACACGTTGCTTGAGAAATCTCTCGTGCGACAAAGGAACGAAAATATGGAGAATTTTGCACACATTCTTCAACGCCTGCCGATAGAAACAAGTGCATCTTCATCAAGTGGTCATTTTGGAGGAACCTCTCACTTCAAGGTACAAGTTAATTTTGATATACCCATATTTGATGGTTAGATACATGAAGATGCCCTAGAAAAATGGTTAAATCTATTAGAAGGTTATTTCTCTATTCAAAATTTTTCCAACAGGGAAAAGATCACCTTCGCACTCCTCAAAACTCTCCCCCATGTCAAACATTGGTGGGAAACTTAGTGGGAGCAAATTTCCATAAAGGAATCTGGAATATATGGGTATGAGCCGGCTTGAGATTTTTTTGTGGATGTGGTCAAATAACACTACTATCATGTTGATAACTATGAAGACCAGTACATGGGATGGATCACACTGCAGAAAGAGAAGAGCCAAACAGTGTCAGAGTTCACAAACACTTTCCATACCTTGCGCACCAAGTTGGGTATCAAAGACTCCAAGCGACATCTAGTTCTGAAATACCATAGGGCTCTGCATAGGTACATCCAAACCGAAATGGATTTCCTAAAGATCTCATCATTGGGAGTTGCCTATCGATATGTTGTCAAAATCGAGCAGAAATTTAGGCACCAGAAAAATGGGAATTCGGGTCTGCAAATATTCCACAACCAAAGCATGGTAAAGACGAACCTAACCAACAACCTCTATAAAACCAGTCCAAGACATAAGAAAAAAAAGGGTAAAGGGAAGACGAAGAATAACACTGGGAAGTGGTGTGACTTCCACAAAATCCCCTGGAACAACATCAATGAATGTCGCTCGAAACAGTAATTGGTGGCCGAGGTCAAAGACATGGATCCAAACCCTGATTCTGAATCTGATCTAAAAGATATTGAAAATAGACAGATCATCAACGTAGACCATAGCAATTCAACTAGAAGAATCAATAAATCATGAACAAGGGGAACGCCTCTTCCATTCACAGATGTGGGTGAAGGGGACCTCATTGCATTTCATCATTGATAACGATAGCTAGGAGACTATCATCTCAACTAAGTTCATCAAACAATTGGGGTTGTCGAAAAAACCACACCTGCAGCCATACAACATCAGGTGGCTTAACCAAGGACAAGATATCCATGTCAGCTTGTAGTGTCACATGTCGTATGGCATCCAACCCTTCAAGGATGACGTAGTGTGTGATGTTTCCCCTCTTGATGTATGTGATGTTGTTTTGGGCCAACCATACATGTGGAGACGTCATGTTGTCTATGAGTCTAGACCCCGTAGATTCATTATTACTCTGGAAGGTTAGCTCTATAGGATACCAGAGGTAGTTCTGATTACTGCTCCACCAAAAAAATGCCGCAAAGTAATCTCTCATACTGCAAAATTCATCTTCTTCACAGTCTGTCCAAAGGATGCAAAGAAGACCTCTACAAGCACTGCATCCTCAACACCTTGTATCCAACAAAAACATATTATTTCTTCACCTACAATGGTGCCTACACAATGCCCCATCAAAACCAGAGATGAAAGATTGGTGGAGCATATTCAACCCTGTCAGCAACATGTGTGTGACTATCTTCCACAGACAAAGAAACACAACTTCTCCAAGAAAGCACACAACTCACCAAGATTCATATTCCCTGGGCACTCAACACAATGGAGACCATTGTTTCCTAAGGGGGGAGGATTAATCCAGGTGGATATTGGTGGCCACCCACCTGTTCCAACTGGCTCCTCTTGTCAGTTTTTAGTACAACACATTCTTTTGTACTTCTTTGTAATTGTGGGTCCTACATGTTCAGGGTTTTCTGAAGCCCTACACATATTCCAGGTGGATAATGGTGGCCTCCCACCTAATCCGACTATCTTATTTTGTATGTTTTCATGTCGTCACATCTTGTTGTACTTATAGGGCCGTTTTGGGCCTCTAAACAATGTTTTTTTGGCTCGCCATAGTCATACTATAGACAGAGTTAGAGTTTGATGGCGTAATGCCTATTTCTCAAAAAGAAATTTCCAACATGCTATAACGCACCTTAAACGAAGATCGTATGCAAAATTTACGACATCGAGAAGTTAATGTACTAACTTACCCAAACGAGGTCCACATGACCTTTGGTGTTTCATCTCCAAGGGTTAGGTTTTTGGATGTATAGGGTTTTGACATTCTTGTTTATCATAAAAAGGCCTTCAAAGCCTCATTGTAATGATCTTCTTGYGAATGARCGTAGCTATCAAATCTCTTCTCAGAGATAAAGCTKYCACCATTCTAGCAAGTCTTGCACTCTGTATTTTTGCAGTCTCTTTACAATTATTTCATTAATAAAAATCAAGTATTGTTGTATTTCTTTGTTTCTKGCAATTTTCAYGAGTGTTTCATTGTAATATCTCTACTTTCATTTCATTCTAAAAATAGTYTGGATCAAACAATCCAGTAGTCTTTGGATCTCATGAGAATGTATGCCATCATTCAACAATGCAATATCCTAAATGCCTTCACAATTTAATTACACGTCGAACATACGAGTGACTTATCAGGATCACATGCATAGAGATTGCAATYGAAGAGATCATCATTGCAATGTGTCATCAAKAGGTCAATCATTGCATCAGGAAGTCAAGKTCATCATAGAGAATATAGTCTAGTTAATTCATACCAATTCATTCATAATCATACAAATGGAAGAGTAGTTCATCACCAATAGAATCATTATTCCAGTTCCATTATCAATCCAAACATCAAGTTGCATCGCAACTCACTCAATCATCAAAACAACAGAAGATGCAATCCCAATCTTCTTGATCTGCTAAAAATAACCAAGGGAAGGAATACCCCTACAGACTCGGTCAAGAAGCCGACAAGATGAACATCTTTGTTGAAGCGGGAAAGAGCATAATTGACCACCTATTTGTTGGAAAATTTCTCTTAAAGGATGGTAATTAGTTCATTTATTTCCCTTTCCATTCATTTGCATAATAATTTCAAAGCCTCTCTATTAGATTTAATAAAGATGAATTCCTATCTGCAATGGACATTGTATTTTCTTATAGATAGAAGGTGATGAGGTTAGTTGAGCATTTTCATATATACTATTACATTTTCTTGGCCTTTCTGGGACTATGTTCTTTAACCCATCAAAGAATTATTACGTTAGTTGATTCTACCACTGTAATTTAGCTTAATATCACCATTTGTAAGCATTTTCTAAAGATAAATTTTAGTGAATCCAACATTGTATCCTAGTTGTAGTTCAAATATAACTAACAATAGAGTGCCAACAACTCTCTATCTTCATGAAGAATTTGATAAAAAATGGTTTTAAATGACAGTTAAAAATCAATCCCAACAAACTC
>SNQJ01S0016367.1:292254-312902 GCA_010110895.2 Picea sitchensis | reverse complement strand
GACAATTGTTAGATCTAGGTTTGATTAGTTGTTGAAAGAGATTTTGATGAATATGTTCTTGTAAGGGAACTTTAAGATCTCAGACATATTAGGAATCTTTCTAGATCTATATATTTTAGGTAGCGCTTCTAAGTTTACCTTCTTGGGTTGACATTAAATAAACTCTGATTGACATCATCAATTAGAACTAAACAAACACAATAGATGAGGTGAAGAAGAAACCATCCTCCAAGTTCTACATGAAGAATATCGGTGCAAAGAACTTCATTTTGGTAATGGATATCAAGGGAGATCCAACATCTAGAAACATCTAGTTGAACCAGACGAACTATATTCAAACAATCTTGAAATGTTTCAACATGCAAGATTGCAAACCTATGAAGGTGTCAATTCCTATTGGAGGAAGGCTAACTGTTGAACAGTATCCAAGGACATAGGAAGAAGTAGAGGAAATGGAACATGTTCCCTATGCAAGTGTTGTTGGGAATATAATGTATGTGATTGTCTACACTCGACCAAACATTTCCCATGCAATGGGATTTTTGAGAAAATACATGTCGACACCTTGGAATGAGTATTGGACTACTATCAAGTGAGTATTCAGGTATTTTTGTGGCACAAAATATTATTCTATATGATACCAAGGAAAACATGGAGGTGATAGTGGATTAAATGTGCATGGATTTATCAACGCTGACTATGTTGGAGATCTGGATCGACGAAGGTTAACCAGTGGATATATGTTCAAAATGTTTGGTGGACCAATCAATTGTATTAGTAAGAAACATGCAGTCATAGGCTTCTCAAAAATAGAAGTTGAATACATGGAATCCATTCATGGAAGCAAAGAAGAACTATGTTTACAAAGGTTGTGTTCAAGAATCAGGTTTGAGAAGAGAGATATGAAGATCATTTGCAATAGTAAAAGCACAATATTTATGGAAAAGGAACCAACTTATCATTCTAATACTAAGAACATTGATGTACAATACCATTTCGTGAGAGACATGGTGGAATGAAAAGAGGTGTTACTAGAGAAACTAGACACGTTGGAAAACATAACACACTCTTTGACCAAGTCTATGAGTGTTGTGAATTTATCTTAGTGAGGAGAGGCAATGGGAATTGTTTCCTTGGGTCTATGAATGAGAGTTTAGAGGTATCCTGGGTTCAGCAAAGAAAACAAAAATTGGGAAAATGTCAAGTAGTCAGATTCTTTGTAGTGAAATTCTAGTCGAAGTCGAAGGAATCGAAAGTAAGTCGAAGTTCGAGGTGGTTCTCCTGGGTAAATATGAAATCAAAGACATCGAAAATAATTCAAAGGTCGAGGTGGTTCAACCGGGCAAAGTCAAAGTCGAAGACATTGAAAGAAAGTCGAATAAGTCAACCGACAAGAGGTAGACAGGAAAGCATGTGGAAATCAAATGAAGACCGAATGAAGGTTGAGTGGTAGTTGACTGGTAATCCAACTTGGTAGTCATCTGTAACAGAATACTAAGATTCACGAGATTTGTATCCAATTATATGCATGGATCTATAACCATTTTTGGGTACCTTTTCTTTAGGGTTTTTCCTACTGTAAATCCTATAAATAAGGCATGTTGTAATGTTGTAAAATATGATGAAATCATAGAGTTTGTTGGTCATGTAGATGTAATTTGAATTGTATATAGGGTTTTTCTTATGTAAAGCAAGAAGGTATGATGTTGATTGTGTCTTAGGTGTGGACCAAGGTTAGACATGCAACCTTTTATTTTGAATGAATAATACAACAAGAGAGAAAAACTCTCAAGGAATGTTGGTTTTCCCAGTTTTTGTTTCTAGGGTAAAATGTTTATGTATTGTGTGATTGATTTGTCATTTACTTTCTTGTTTAAATAAATCTCTCTTCCTCTCTTATGTTAGGTTTAGCATGGAAGTGTTTCTCATTTCTCAAAAAACACAGTACTCAGCAACTGGCCTTTGTACTTTGGTACAACTTACAACAAGCTTAAATCCCAAAACATAATAATTGTCGACTTGAGAACAACTAGAGAACTCACCCCTTACCTAAAATATAAACCGATCATATCAAATCACATTGCAAAATAAAATTCAATTGAGGAAGAAATATCCAAGAAGGAAATGGGTGGTTGATAGAAGTTAACAAGGCTCAAGTGGAAACCGACAACACCATAAAACATATTGTCCAATTCAATGGAAAGTATCAGGAAGTAGAACAAATGTTTGATCCGGAGTCAACTTCAGTGTAGGATGCCTCCTTGGTAGAAAAATTGGAATTTTTGTCACAGTTGAAGGCATTGGGGATGGAGGCCCAGTACTTCATATATGAATGGTAGATGTTTTAACAATACTTTCAAAAAAATTCCCCAAGCATCCACCAAACAACATTCGAAGGATTGTTGTAGAAGCCTACAAAACAGTCGGGGGCCACATAATCATATCGGAAGAAGTTTTAGTTTTTCAACTTGGAAATATCAGATTCAGACTTCTCAAGTACCAGCCATCAATCAGTAACTTTGGAAATGGTTTCTGAAGGAACAAAAAAATTACACATGGACAAGAAAACAATCAATGGACAATCCAAGACAATCCAAATTTAAAGTTGTATGAATGGACAATCCAAGAAGAAACAATCAGGAAAACATAGTAGCAACATAAAACATTATGATCAATAGTTGACACTTATCGTTTTTGTTATTTTGATCCAAATACCTTTTATAATTGGAACTTAAGAAATTTTGGAGGTATAATTTGATTGGACGATAGAATATCTAAAGCCTGTCAGTTTGATAGATCAAAGAACTATTTTGAGGAAGTCAAGCTCAATAACACATAACCGACATTTTTAGAACCAACTTGAAGAATCCAACACAATCTAACATCAGAATTCCTCTCTTATCCTAATATATTATTATCTCTTCTTCATTCTCAAAAATTGTATCTCTCCCTCTTTCTCAAAAATGATGTAACCTACTAGTAAAAACCTCTTAAGGGTGCCAGTAGGGTCTATCAAATTCTTCTAAATACCATAGTCACACTCCCCCCCTTGCTCAAGACAAGCAAGGAATTGAGGGGCAAGTGAGATGTTTTATGGGATAGTCATCTCTTCTGAATAGACTTGTCATTCGAAAATTCAATTCAACTGTAGAATTCAGATAGAGGAGTCGGTCGAAAAGATAGTTAGATTCATCCAAATAGGTAGTTAAGAAATGAAATTAGAAATGAAATTTTCAATAAAGAAGTTGAAACACAATCAGCTATTCATCCAGTGGCTGAAACACAAGAACCAGCCACTAACATTGAAGATGAATTACAAGAGTTGCAAACTCTCGATGCTACAGTAGTTGTAACACAAGAACCAGCTACTGAGTTGGAAACTGAGGAAGTTGAAAACCAGGATGCTGTCACACCACCCTCATCAAGCAAAATGGCCAGGACTTCAGTGGCTGTAACACCGGAGCCACCAACTGATAGGGAAATTGATGAAATACTGCTTTCCCTACACGAGGGTGCTGAGACACCACTCTCTCTACATCAGGAAGCGGAAGCACCGGCATCAGAGGCCATTCCCACAGCTGCTCCACAAGAACCAGCTAGGGAAACAATGACTGCCACACNGAATTGAGCATATATAGTGCGCAGCTATCTTTGAAACAAAAGACTTCCCTGGGTTGATAATTTATGTTTCACTTGGTTGTTTGAAATTAATTAAGCAATTATAGTGACCAACAACACCCTTGCCAACTCAATGCACTCCTTACAGAGCCTCCTTCCTCGGAGTGTTTATCAACTCTGGTGTTCTTTTCGCTTCCATAATATCCTCACATAACTCAAAATAGAGTTCCCGTGCACTCCTTATGCCTTCTCAATGTAGTCCTTGCAGAGCCTTCTCCTCATAGTATTCAGTAATTATGGAATGCACTCCTTGCACTAGTCCTTCTGAGCTTTAATCATGTTTTGGTGTGCCCACATTGCGAGCTCTTCTTTGAACTCGAAAAAGAATTCAAGTGCACTCCTTGCACAAGCCTAAGAGCCAAGAACACTCAGAAAAATACAGATAGATAATTTCTATCTACTCTTGCAATATAAACCATTCATATACTCACAGCATTCATAAACATGCATAGTAAACATTCAATCACATTCATAAAACTAATAAAACACACAGAAAACTCATAGGCATGGAAATCTGCTTTTGTATTAATATTGAATGTCATTTATATTGTGTACAATACTGGACTGCAACTGAGAGTTAGTTATTTCTCTCCTCTTCTATTCTCCTTAGAAGCTTTATCAAAAACTATTTCCACTAACTAGTGAATTTTGATACAAAGATATTTTTAGAAAGGAGGGGCTTATCGTGCCTTCTTCCACCTACTCACATTAAATTACAATAAATGGAAATATCATCTAAATCAGACCTAAATATATCCAACTGTCATCCATTTAAGGTGAATTTACATGCAGCCTATACAAAGACAGTGGCTCGACTTTCTTTGAGCCTTCAAACATTTAATTACATTAAATTTTGAATTTAATATCAAAATTTGAAAGGATTGGCGTGTCCTTCTTTAGAATTTGTTCCCTCCAAGTGCATTATTGTGTTGGCTTGCTTATGCATGGTTTATTTGGAGAGATTATCCTGCATCATACTCCCACGCTAACAAAATTCATGAGCTCATGCTCATGGCTCCCCTGTTATTGTTGTTGAGATCCTCCAGGGTCCCAAACCTGAATATGGAGTTGTCCGTTTGATCCTCTACTTTGTTGTTGTTGTTGTTGTTGTCCTTTTTCTACTGCAGGTTCTTCTCTGTTCATCTTCTCTCTACTGTTGGTTGTCTCCTATGCTGATTTCAACTTCAGCCTCCTTATATACTCTATCTCTTTTTCCATATCATCCACCGGTTGGCTCTTCTTTTGCGGTCTACTATGTTGCATCTCCTCTTCTTCATTAATCTCCAACTTGACCTATTGGATGCGTTGGATTTTCACTATTACCCTTTCCTCCAAGGCTTCCAATTTTTCACACAAATCAACAAGATCCATGTTGTCTTCTTCTCTCTCCTCCTCTACAGGTTCCAATTCTGCATTTGTCCTCCGTTCACCTCCGTTGATGAAATTTTTTAGCAATTCTACTGAATGCTCCTATTTCCTCCTCTCTTGGGAAGATGTCAATTTATGCTCCTTCTCCTTGTTTATGACAGTCAGTGTTGGTTGTATTTCATCTTCTGCACCTGCAATACACAATTTTTTAATTTTAAAAGTATTTGGCCTCATGGCCTCTTTCTTGGATGCCTCCTGCATCACCTCCTCAAAAACATGAACTCCTAAAAAGCTCACTCCAAGGGATATGTTGATCCACCCTATCATCAGTCTGCAATGTTGATGGTCTTCTCCTTTCTCCTTCTCTCCTATTAGAACTCTTTGTTGATATGAACTCTTCTCTAAGCTCATGAGACTCTCAGATAGTATCATCTTCTTTTATGTCATCACTCCTTGCTAATATGAACTCTCAACTGAGTCCATGAGACTTTCATACAATCTCCTTTTCTTCGCCTTTCCCACCTGGCAATCAAAAATTTCATCTCTCCCCTCTTGGAAGTCTATGATATCCTTGACTAATCTTTTTTCCTCCTGACTGAGGTTCTCCCCAGCCTATCGTTCACAAATGTAAACCACTTCCTCCTATGTGTCACTGAGGTTTGTAACTTGCCTCAACGACTTCCTCAATACCTGATTTTGTTTTCTATCCATCAATTACTGGATAGGCCACTTTGCTTTATGCTTCATGGAACACTCATACCTCCAACTTCCTTGTGCTTCCTACTGCATCTTTAGAATCATATTTTCAAGCCTCTCTCAGGTCTCCTTGAGCTCTCTATCCATCTCCTCGCTCCTCATCTGTTGGCAGCCTCTTCTCTGACCTTGCTTATGGATTTCAGTAGCCATATTCCTCCTTTTTCATGCCCTCCTAGAAAATCTTCTTTTCCTACTCTGCAACTGAGAGAACCATTGTCTTTCCTCTGCTTCAATAACACAAATGGTTCTTTTCTTCCAGCCCACCTGGTTGTTTGCTATTTGTTGCACACTTGAAAATAGTCCTCCTCACCTACAAGGCATCAGCACCATGTTTCCTTCTACTTTCTCGTTGTCTACAGAAAAAGATCTTCTCTGATACCACCTGATGATATCAGAATAAAACTTACTTTTTCTCTGATACCACTTGATGAAAACCCTCAACCTCTCTTGGGGCCTGCTTGACCTCCCTGTCTAGGATCATTCAAATTTGGAGCTGGATCAACTCTCGGGCTTCCATTGAACCCTCAAATTACTTTAAATAGGTCCTTTACCTTCCTTCCTGCAATAAAATTCGATTTTCGAGCGCTCAAATGCCCCAACGGAGCGTTCCACACGACTCTAGGCCAAACCATGGGCTAAATGTCAACAAGTAGAAAGATTTCAGGTGCTAGCTCTTTTCTTTAGCAAAAATCTCATATGACCTTGAATTATGACCAGGTTCCAACCAAAATGCACTACTTTGGCGCTCCAAAGCTCTGGGCTCTTGGAGTTATACCTTTCTCACCTCCCAACTCCTTCGAATACACAAACTTTTGAACTGTCGAATAATAGGAAGTAAGATCAATGACCCTTAACAAGCATCGATATCGACGGCTCAAATTCTCTTTGGGAATTTGGGATTTAGGGGTATTACCCACTCCAACACACACTTCCACCAAAAAATGGATTGAAGGAATATCCGGAGGCACACATATCTAATGGTCCATAATCCTCAACAAACCAATGATCGAGATCTTCTTCGGGACTTCGACCTTCGAGAGTTCCTGATTGCTAACACGTTCAATCCTCTGAAGCGCCAAGTCTCTGAACTATAGGATCTAACACCACGTGTCCCTCTCAAATGGGTGGTTGATATTAACTCTAGTCTTGGGGCCTCCAGGAGTCCTCAACCCCAACTAACTTTTCCCAACTTTCCTTCAGATAGTTATACCTCTAGACCATGGGATCTATTGTCATGTGTTATCTCCCAATCAATAGTTAATATTTACTCCACAGCTTTGGGCTTCGGGGTTTTCTAAAGAATCTCTTCACAAATCTCTCGGAGTGTCCAATTGGTGGAGATATTCTCTTTCCTCCAAATGTCCTCCTAATCGATGGCTAGGATATAATCCACTCTTCGAGAATTTGGGAGTCTTGAACACTCCTCACCCCTGTTCTCCCAAATAGTCGGACCTCCAGACTATCCCAAATCTGTTGACACGTGTCTCCTGTGCCAATGGTCGAGATTCACTCCATTGCTCAAATATTCGAGAGTATTCACACTTTAATGACTCTCGACCAAGTTCCTCCAAAGTTCCAAGTCTCTGGATTATGTGATCTAGCGCAACATGTCCTTACCTACCGACGGCTAGGATCAGCTCTGGTACTTCAGAATTTCAGGACTTCTGCTCCTCTACATGAAAATGGTCCAAGTCTTCTAGACTTTTGATGTCCTGAACCACCTTGATCCACTGACACATGGCTTCACCGTTGAATCACCCTGATTCACTTTGGGCTTTGGGACTTCGGGAATCTTGTCTTATTTGCACACCTTGCACAAAATTCGTCGAATACATGAGGTTTGAAGGACTTCCGAGGTTAAACCTCATGTACCTTGCCTCGATCCGAAGATTTTTGTAGCTCGCTTCCATATCTAACGACT
The DNA here is from genome assembly GCA_010110895.2 of Picea sitchensis. Classification (NCBI taxonomy): domain Eukaryota; kingdom Viridiplantae; phylum Streptophyta; class Pinopsida; order Pinales; family Pinaceae; genus Picea; species Picea sitchensis. The sequence goes on along the minus strand of SNQJ01S0016367.1, from coordinate 305,179 downwards.
GATATCTATTCTCCTCCATTGTGTGCTCCTCGTTCAGTCTAGAGTTAGATCTAATGGTCCAAATTTAATTATGATAGTTAATCCGACGACATTTATAGCTCCTCCTCCTTGGCTATCCATGCTTTCCTTCAGATGAAGGATTTCTTGATAAATTTCAAAGGCTTGGCCTTTGATTTCCTCCTCTCCAGGACTAGTAACTTGGTCTGTGTCTCCACACTGCACCTCCTGAGCTTTGAACTTGCAACAAGTTCACCTATGGCACTCTCCTTTCACCCTCTGAAATTCTAAAGATTTTAGACTTAAATGTTTTCCCGAAAATATTCCTACGCACTCCTTGTGCTTCCTCATAAATCTGAACCTTTAATGTCCTTGACATTTGCACACCTTGCAGGGTATATTTGCACACTTACGCTAACTCTCCTAAGCTTTGAATTCTGAAAATTCACTTGCGCACACCTTGCACCTGCTCAATGCACTCCTTGCAGAGCCTCCTTCCTTAGAGTGTTCAATAACTTTGGTGTGCTTTTCTCTTTCACAATCTCCTCACAAAAATCAAAACAAATTTCTCGCGCACTCCTTGTGCCTACTCAATGCACTCCTTGCATATCCTTTTCCTTGGAGTATTCAGTAATTATGGTGCTCACTCCTTGCACTACTCCTTCTGAGATTTAATATTATTCTGGTGTTCCCACCTGGCACGCTCTTCTCTGAACTCGAAACAGAGTTCAAGTGCACTCCTTGCACTGGCTTAACAGAGTTTTCTAGCAACTCTGGTGTGCACTACTTACACAAGCCTAAGAGCCCATAACACTCATAAAACTACATACAGAGAGTTTCTATCTACTCCTGCAATAGAAATCATTCATATACTCACAGAATTCATAAACATACACAGTAAACATTCAAGCACATTCAGAAAACTAATAAAACACAAAGAAAACTCATAGGCAGAAAAATATGCTTTTGTATTAATATTGAATGTCATTTACACTATGCACAAGACTGGACTACAACCGAGTCTCGGTTCTTTCTCTCCTCTCCTATTCTCCTTATCAACTCTATCAAAAACTCTCTCTTCCACTAACTAATGAATTTTGATACAAAGATATTTTTACAAAGGAGGGGATTCTCGCACCTTCCTCCACCTACTCACATTAAATTACAATAAATGGACATCTCATCCAAATCATACCTAAATCTACCCAAATGTCATCCTATAAGGTGACTTTACATGCATACTATACAAATACAATGGTTCTTCTTTCTTTCAACCTTCAAACATCTAATTAAATTAAATTTTAAATTTAAGCTCAAAATTTGAAAGGATTGGCACGTTCTTCTTTGGAATATGTTCCCTCCAAATGCACTGTGGCACTGGATTGTTGACTCATGGTTGAGTTGGAGCGATTCTCCTACATCACAATATTGAGGATGGTGATAATTGTCCTATTGAATCTGAAATTCATCCTAGTGTCGCAATTGACAATGAATGTGATGATGTCCCTAAGAATGAATATCAAGTTGTAAGTCACTCAAGTAATAGTAATAGCAAGGATTATATTCCTCTTGGAGATAAGGATATTCCTACTAGTGAGAATGATGATATTCCCATAAGATAATGGATACAATTGTTGGCTCGATGTTTCAGACCCAGGGTTCGAAAGGATTTACCAAAAAATACCCCATAGGAATCGGCATATTCAATATTTAAGGATTGAAGAAGGTCTCATCCGAGACATCATGAGAATCATAAAGACTGTAGGTTTTTTGAAACTCAAAAAGTGACAGTACAGATAGGAAACATCCCATTCATAACCATCCATTCATTTCGCATTCATCACATTCATACAAGTGTTGTGCATAATATTAAGTAACAGACATACATTCAGAACATAATACATGAGATACAGAGAGAAATGTGCTTCAAGATTCATTCATTAATTTTAACATCATTCAAGGACATTTCACTACACAGAAGCTTAGGCCTACACAAAACCCATTCATGATGAAACAAAGATCAGCAATGTTCTTAGATCTCAATACACTTTCTCTCTCATGTTTTCATAACATCTATGAACATATCAAGAATTAATATAATGTATAACTACAACTCTAACTTGTTGGGAATGGGTTATATTCTTTGCATGACCAACTACATGTGTTGTGTTGCATCGGGCATGGAGGGGGGTGGTATCCTACCCTATTCGAGGGTTTGTAGGGGGCAAATCTCGCCAAAAAAAAAATGGCGGTTTTTGTGTCTTCTTTTAGTAGTTTTTATCACACGGTTTTCTCTTTTAGCGGTTTTGTGGTGCATGGGAGGATTTGTGGCTTAGACCATGGTTTTCTAATTCTATCTAAGGAATTAGAGTTGTAGTCTAATCCAAGTCAATGTATTATGGGTTTTTGATTTCGCGGGATCCTACATATATTGTATTGTAAATAATGAAGTTGGAATATGATGAATAAAAATTAGAGGTGTGGCTCTAAACAAGTTGTTATTTTCCCGGTTTGGGTTTCCAGGGTAAATCTCTATGTATATGTGTGGTTTTAATTGTGTTATTTTCTATTTTTTAAGAATTTGTGTGTGCATTGCATTACTGTAAAATATTTAAAACTTATATTTGGTATGAGAGATGTTATTGGATTTAGGGAGACGCCTTTGTGGCTAAGGGTTTGGCTCGGGACTATAATAAACCTTGTTACAGTGGGAGCTCTGTGGTAATTATTCTTATGGAGAAAATAAATGGCAAGTAGTTAAAAAATATAGATTGAGAAATTTAGTGGGAAAATTTTTGAGTTGTGGAAGCTCAAGATGGTAGTTCTATTGGTAGACAAAGATCAATGGGTCTATGTAGATCTAGGTACTACACCTATAGGAATGTCAACATAATACTAGGTAAAGTTGAATTGGAAGGAAATAGCACAATTTGGTTGTGCCTCTCAGATTCAGTAATACAAAATGTGTCAGGGAAAGCTATAATGAAGGCATTATGGGATAAGTTAGGGGATTTGTATCAGTATAAGTCCCTGGTAAACATTTTTTTCCTGCAGAATAAGTTGTACAACCTGAGGATGAATGATGGAGACTTGATGGCATAGTATCTAAATTCCTTCAATACTATGGTAAGTCAGTTGTTGTCTGTAGATATTAATATTTCTGATGAAGATAAGTGTATCAACTTATTGTTCCCTTTCCCAAACTCATGGTATAGTCTGGTTTTGGCCATGGGTAGTAATGCAACTACTTTAAGTTTCAATGATGTGGTCTCATCATTGTTGTCATAGGAGATGAGGTATAAAAAAATGGAAAGGAATATCACAGATGCCTTATTTGTAAGAGGATGCTCCTAGGAAAGAAACAAAAATAAGTCCTCAAGTGGGAGATATAAATCTAGAGGTAGATCTAAATCTCTAGGAAAATTCGTAAAGCTATGTTGGAGATGTGGAAAAGGGAAATACAAGAAATAATATAGACACAAAAGTGTTGAGAGAAGGGATTTGATGATGCCCCTTCAACAGAAGAAAAAACCTTTGTAGATGAAGGAGGGGATGTGTACTTGGCCTCTTCAAGAACACATGCAGATCATGAGGCATGGTTGGTCAACTCATGTGTATCCTTTCATATAAATCCTCACAGGGAGTGGTTTTGTGAATTTGAAAGGTATGATGGGGGTGATTTTTTTCTAGGATATGACCCGATAGCCAAAATTTTAGGAAAATTAAAATTCAAGTTAAAGCTCATTGATAGAAGGATTAGAACACTCCCTAGTGTTTTGCAGATCCCAGGATTGGCCATGAATTTTATTTTTGTAAGCAATATGGATGATGTAGGTGTAAAAATAGTGTTTGAAAAGGAAACTTATAGGATGGTTCAAGGGTAAATGATGTTGTTGAAGGGAATTTGGACTGGAACCTTGTATAAGTTGTGGGGAAACACTATTAGTGATGGGTGCAACATTTTCATTGTTCTTGAGATTGGAGTTGAAGAAGCAAAAGATCCTACAGTCTTTGGAGAAAATATTATGATGTGGCATCAAAGATAGGGGCATTTCAGAGAGAAGGGCCTTCAAGTACTACACAATAAATATATGGTTGAAGGTATGTTTAATTGCTCTGTGGATGTTGATTTATGTGAACATTTCTTATATGGGAAGCAAAATCATGTAAGATTATCCTCTGGTGCTACGACGACAGAGGGAATATTACAGTTGGTGCATAGTGATGTGTTTGGACATGTGGCAATTCCATAATTGGGTATATATGTGTACTATGTCTCATTTATAAATAACTTCTTGAGGAATACATGGATTTATTTCCTTGGGAAGAAATATGAAGTCTTTGAAAAATTTAAAGAGTTTAAGGCTCTTGTGGAAAATCAGAAAGAGAGGAGAATTAAGGTGTTGAGGATGGATAATGGTGGAGAATCCTATAGAAATGAATTTGAAGAATTATATAAGAAGTGTGGTATAGCATGGAAGAATACTACTCCATACACACCCCATAAAAATGGAGTTGCAGAAAGCATGGATAGGATGATGATGGAAAAAGAGAGCATGCTCAATGGTGCCAAGTTAGGACATGAATTCTTGAAAGGGGTAGTAGGTAATGCATGTTACCTGTTCAATCGATCACCCTCATCATTGTTGAATGAAAATAATCCACATGAAGTATGGACTGGGAAGAAACCCTCTCTTACAAATCTCAAGGTATTTGGTTGTGATTCCTATGTACACATTCCAAAGGAAAACATGAGTAAGCTAGAAAAAAGGATGAAAATTGTCTCTTTATTAGCTATAAATATGGTTTGAAATGTTATAATATTTGGAACTTGTAAAATCAAAGGGTATTATATAGGTGAGATGTGGTATTTAGAGAAATCAAAGATGTTTTCAAACAAGAAGTCCTACCAAGGGAGGAAGAACCAAAGAAAATAGAGTTTGAATTGAAGGATAACGAATCAGACTCTACAGAAGAATGAGAATCTGAATAAGAAGAGCCTCATACTCCATTATTAAGGAGATCGGTTCGAGAAAGAAGGAAACCAGAAAGATATAATTCACCCGATTTTCGTTCAAATTTTTTCTTTGTTTATTAATGATGATGATCCTAGAATTGTTAGGGAGACAGTGGATTCAGAGGATGGAAAACACTGGAAAAATACCATGGTGGAAGAAATGGTATACTTGGACAAGAATGAGTCTTGGGATCTAGTGGAGTTTCCGACTAGAAGACATCCCATTGGAAGAAAATGGGTTTTTAAGAAGAATTTGAATCCAAAAGGAAAAGTGTAAAAATAAAAATCTCGATTAGTAACAAAATGTTATTCCTAGGTACAGGGAATTGACTTTGGTGAAATTTTTTCTCTTGTTGCCAAGTTAAATTCTATTATATTTATTTTATCTATTGTTTCTACTTTCAATTTTGAAGTAGAATATATGTATGTGAAAACATCATTCCTACATGGGGATCTAGAACAATAAATCTACATGAAGCATCCAGAAGGCTTCATAGTGAAGGGAAAGAAAGACTTGGTATGCAGGCTGAAAAATTCCTTGTATGGGTGAAAGAAATCACCAAGGATGGGGTATCAAAATTTTGATACTTATATATTGTGACTTGGCTTCACAAGGAGGAAAGTCGATCACTATGTGTATTTCAAATTAGTTAGTGATAGTCTCATTTATTTGGTGTTGTATGTGTATGATATGTTGTTGATAGGAAACGACAAGGATATTATCTAGGATGTGAAAACTCAGTTTTCCTCTAAATTTGAAATGAAGGATCTTGGTGCTGCAAATTTCATTTGGGCATGGAAATTAAAATACATCAGGAAAACAAGACACTTTGGTTAAATTAGAGGAAATATGTCAAGATATGTAGAGGTTCAATATGTAGGAATGTAGACCAATTAGGGTTCTTATTCTTGTAGGTGTAAAATTATTTATTGATCAGTACCCAAAGACACAGGAAGAGGAATAGTACATGTCTTGTGTTCTATATGCTAGTGTGATTGGAAATTTTAGGAATGCAATAGTATGTACTAGACCATACATTCCACATGCAATGGGAGTTTTGAGTAGGTATGTGTCAAAACCAGGGAAGGAGCATTGAACAATGGTAAAGAGGGTTTTTAGGTATTTTCATGGAACTACTAGTTATGGATTGTTCTACCAAGGAAGACTGGGATTTGACAGAGTCTTCGACATACATGGGTTTGTTGATGCAAACAAGGCTAGAGATCTAGATCGCAAAAGATCTACAAGTGGGTATGTGTTTAACCTATTTGGAGTAATCAGTTGGATGAGCAAAAGATAGTGTATAGTGGCATTGTCACCTACATAAGCTAAATAAATGGTAGCCACTCATGCAAGCAAGGAATAGGGAAACTTTATGGGCTATGTATCGCCCATGGGATGATTTTCCATGTTTTTCCCAGAAAAAAAGATTCACCAATTTCCTTTTTTTTCTAAAAGTGATTTGCCCAAATTCTATAGAATAAAATTATTTTACCTTAAAAATGGCCCAAATTTTATAGAAAATATATAAAATCCTTAGAAATTTGAATATTTAAAAAAATATATCACCAAACATTTTATAGTTTTCATATTAAGGACTAGTAACATTTTCCAAGGTTTCTACATTCTGAGATAAATTTCCATACTTAGAATTATCCCTGGAAAGGAAGAAGTATGGTTACAGAGATTATGCTCAGGAATTGGGTTGGTTCAAAAAGCTACAAGGATAGATTTTGACAGTAAGAGTGCAATCATCTTGGCAAAGAACCTATCTTATCATTCAAATACAAAGTATATTGATGTTCAGTATCACTTTGTGAGAGGCATGATTAAAGACAAGAAGGTGTTTTTTATGAAGGTGGACACTTTGAAGAATGTTGCAGATTCATTAAAAAATTATGTGAGAACCAAGAAGTTATCTTGGTGTAGAGAAACAAATGACACCATGTCCCTGAATTATTCACTATGTAATCTTGTGACACCCTATATGCAAACAAAACAACAAGTGGGAGAATGTTGGGTATGTGTTATATTATTTTCATGACCAACCCCATGTGTTGTGTTTTATCGGGTGCAGCGTGGGTGGTGGTAGACCCCCTGTCCAAGGGATTGCAGAGGGTGGATCCCCCAAAAAAAAAAAAATTGGGTAGTTTTTGCATCCATTTTTAGTGGTTTTCAACAAGCGGCTTTCACTTTAGCAGTTCTATGGTGCATGGGAAGATTTGTGGCTTAGCCCATGGTTTTCTAATTTTAGTTAAGGAATTAAGGTTGTTTTCTAATCTTTGTCAATATATTAGGGGTTTTAGATGACGCGGGATCATATATATTGTATTGTAAACAATGAAGGATCCAGGGTAAATTTTTGTGTATATGTGTGATTGCAATTGTGTTCTTTTATGTTTTTTAAGAATCTATGTGTGCATTGCATTAATTTAAAATTTTTAAAACTTACATAAGTCATCTACATCTAACACAACATTGAACTCTCTGTTAACACAAAACCAACCTTTACATATCTGCATGCATTCCCCTTATCTCCCATGGAGCGTGGAAATCATAACAACCTTACCAGGTCACCCACAACCTCGACCATAACCATCCGGGTTTTTGCAAAAATGGTTACAATCATTGTCATACATCTTCAAGGATTTGACATGCATGTGATCTCTTCAAGTATTTTCATGCAGTAAATGGGTTGTCGCAGGTGCTACGTCTTGGTGCTACACGATGTAAACTCTTTGGCACACGTGTATTGTTGAATTATGGTGCATGTAAGGTATCATCAAAACATTATTGTTACAAGAGCCTCCCAACACTATTATTTATCTGATACTCGAGCTAAAAAAGTTGCTTATAGTACGACATAGGTGGTGGATGGCACTGCCAATATTATATCAATGATGAAGTTATGGAACTCTTGTGTCAAACTGGTGGAATGCTTCTAGAAATTATGTCTAGGTACAACCTGTCAATCTTAGCTAGTGTGGTATCCATGTGTAGGGCCTAGAATGTGTCGACAATCCCCAGAGTCTAGATGTGAATTCTGAATTATATCATCGGGTATCTCTACCTCTCTCTCATCGATCGGTCTGGACCTTCTGCGGATATTTTTTCTTCAACATGCAATCTAGAACCACTTATGTCATCCGGGCCAAGTCCTTCCTTCAGGACTCGATGTTGTCACACCATTGACCTCTCGATCACTAGTTGGGGTGATATTTCCAATTTGCATGTCCTTTGTCTTCTTCTTGTCTCTCTCAAGTTTTCTAATGGTGTTGAAGACGAGGATAGATGCAGGTGATATGGGGTGAAACCAGTAATGTCAAACTGTCAAATTTAGAAATGGGGTTGATCCAAGGCATCTATATCACTAGCTCTCACTCCTTAGGCTTCGGGGAAACATCCACATAATATTTGAAGCACAATTTAGGGAACTATTTGGCAGCTCTATTGTTGCATTCGACGAATTGTAGGTTGGTCCCCTGCCCAAAAAATGGTCCCAAATGTGTAACTCTCTTGGGAGTTCCACTGTTGAGCTTTGGGCTTCCTTTGTTTCTAAGATCCAAATGTGTGCCTCTCTCCTATTGGAAGTATCCATTGCTCTAGTGAACCCTTGTTTGAGTCAAATATGTGGCACAACTCACCCCTCTGGTTGAATCCTTTCCTTGTTGTTGGTCTACACCCTTCTCTCAAATTTCTCTATTTCGAATGGTTTAACTCTTATCAAAGTAATTGGTAGTTGGTTATGGGGGATATAAATAGCCATGTGGGTCATTTTTATCACATGGCCACTTGTTCTATCAGGCCTCCGATTTCTATATTTTCATGATTGCATCCCACTAGGTGTATATTTTATGATGATCATCCCCAATTTCCATGTTGTCCAGGTCTGATGTGGCCCTAACCATATTGTATTGTTGTACCATCGATGAGGACTTTGGAATGTGTTTCCATAAATATTATTGTCCCTAATTATTTTGTGACCTTTTCAATCCTGATTGCTTGAACCTCCATTGCTTCAAAACCCCATGTGTCAATCCATTCACCTATGAGAGGCAGTTGTCCTATTCTGTAGTTTATACGTCAGTAATTACCTCGCATAATTTTTCAAATCTTCCAAATATTTGCAAGTACCAACTTATCATATCTTTCATATTACTTAATCCTATCCTATCCTCTTACTCATTGCATAATTATCCAACCTTTCTACCAACCCACCTAACTCCTACTTTATGATAAATATGAAACTTTCTCCATTTAGGGCACACTTAACCCCTACAGGCCATAATACGCCTTCAGTTGATTATCATTAATCAGTCCTTTGATGGGATGACCCTGTGGCATTGCCAACTTTGTTGCACCTACTTCACTAATGTATACTAGTCTAAAGGGTCCTAACCAATGCATGTGCATCTTGCCAAGGTGCTTAAGAAACTTGTTTTCATACAATAATACCAAAGAACTGGGTTGTAGAATCTTGCGTCAAATATTGTGGTCATGCCAAGCCTCTTATCTCTTCTTCTTGACCATTTGATTGTGACCTACAATTATTCAGTCCTCTTCAAGCTCCAATATATCATCCAACCACTTCTTAAGGGACTAGTAATCTGATATATGTGTCGTGAGGGAAATTTGCAGACTTGGTACCACAAATTCTAAGGGAATCATGGCCTCCTTACCAAAGACCAACCTAAAAGGATTATTCTTAGTTAATCATTTACAAGTTGTTTGATATGCCCATAGTACGGAATCTATTGATCGTAGTCATTGTGTTGCATGTTACAAACCTTATTCAATGCATTCTCTAATATCTTTCTGAATTATTTAATCATGCCATTGGATAGCATATGATATGGTGTACTCTTTTGGCGATGGATCATCAATTCTTGAGTGAGCACGTAAGATCATGAATTCTTGAGTGAGCATGTAGATGGCTTCATTCAAAAAATGTATGCCCTGATTTCTCATCAATACTTTTGGGTAGCCAAACCCGGCGATCACAATCTAAAAGATAAAGCGATCAGTTGTCTGTAGTAAAATCATTTACCTGCACAAATCCTGACCAACGTGTCAAGTATATTGTGGTGGTAATAATGTATTGCACACCAGTTCTACATGTAAGGGGATTGATTGGACCCATGAAATTGATAGTCCATTTATCAAATAGCTCTAGTTTTGTGATTGATAAAAGTGGTAGCTCATCTCTTCTTGAATGCTTCGCAATCCATTGGAAAATATCACAATGCTTGCAATATTCCTTAGCTTCTTCAAATATTAGCAACCACCATAACCTTGCATGTAGCACTTTCTATGGAATTACCTTTCCTGCATTGTGTCCCCCTGCAATGCCTTCATGCACCTCATATAGGACCATGTCACACGTGTGTTCTAATATGCACTTGTGTATGATATCATATATGCCACACATGTACAAATGCCTAGAAACCAACTAGTAATTAGCATTGTGGGTCACCATTTGTATGTGCTATGTCTAATAGTATTATTCTGGTGTGTAACCCATTTTCAAGTATGTTACAATCTCTGCTAGTTGATCTAGCATCACTTCAGCCCTGAAGAGTTGTGTATCAAGGAGCTCATCATCTAAATTGCCTCTTTCTTCCCCTCTTCTATCCTCGAAAGATGGTTAGACCCAACATTTTGTTTGTGGGGCTTGACCACTACTTCAAACTCAAATTCTTGGAAAAGAAAAATCTATTGCAGCATCCTCCCCACCAACACTGGATTATTAACCAATTATTTGAGCATTGAATGGTCAATAAAAAACTTAAATGGAGTTTCAAGTAATTAATGTTAAAACTTTTGAAGCGAATAAACCATTTCCAATCCTTCACGCTCCATGGTCATGTAATTCTTCAAATAATATGATAGCTTCTTGTTGGAAAAATAGGCTAGGTGATCAATGTTATATTCTCCACCCTATGCAAGCACTACATTGAGTGTTATTCAGGATGCATCCACATGCATGTGGAATATCTTGGTCCAGTCTCAAAATATCAGGATCGACATAGTCACTAATCTCTCTTTTAACGTGTCCAACGTCTCTTGCATTCATGGGTCCAAAAATACTTTGTATCTTTACGTAGTAGATTTTTCAATTGTGAAACAACATTTTTATAACTCTATATGAATCATTTATAATAACATGTGTGTCCCAAATTTATGTGTATCTCTCTTAGGGAGATGGGGGCCAACATGCCCACTATTGCTGCAATATTTTCCTAATCTACTAGAAAGCCTTCCTTGCATACGAGATGCCCTAGTAGCATTTCAAACGGTGTACAAAAGATGCAGTTTTTAAAATCTAAAAAGATATCAATCTTTCTACATTTATCCAACATCAATTTTAGTCCCTACAAATGCTCTGTGAGTAGGCTGAACATTTCCCAATCATCTAAGTATACCTCCAGAAACTTAATCTTGAATTCCTTAAAGGTTGCAACCACAATTCTAGAAAACATTACATGTGCATTCTTCAAGACGAATAGAATTATTGTGTACACAACGAAGCCCCACTATGTTGCAAATGTTGTCTTGGATCTATCTTCCTCTACATCTGGTGATAGCCTAAGAATCCATCTGTGAATGAGTAATATTTTCACCCACCCACGTTCTCTAATACCTCATCTATAAATGGTGTTGGAATGGGATCGTGAACACATGTTGCATTTAAATTGTGTAAGTCTACAAAAATTATTAGGTCGCCCATATTCTTTGGTTGCACCACTATTGATCTAATCAAGCCTAAATAGTCCATAGAGACAATGATCCCTGCCTCTAGCATTTGATCCAACTCTTTGTGCACTTCTTATTTGTACTTCAGGTTCAATCGATGTTGTCTCTTTTTTATTGGATTAGCATCCAGCTTCCACTGAATCTTCATCTCCCTAAGGGATCCTATGATCCCCTTCATTTCTAAAAAATTCCTTGGAAACAGGTCTCCATACTCTTTCAGCAAGTCTATCACTTACATTATTGTTTCATGATCCCATTAATCACCAATTATGGCCATTTTAAGTGCTTCCTTTGTTCTTATATTGTGTTTCTTCATTTTTAATGGTTGTGTATAGCCTAGAATAGTACTACTAGAGGCCTCTCATTAAACTATGTGCTCGCCCTCGGTCTCATTGATCTATATTCCCCAAGGGTTTTCTTCTTGTGCATCATCATTGAAAAACTTCCAACAGTATATTAGTTGTTTCAATTTTTCCATCATCTTATGATATGCGTAGACCACTTCTTTCACAGTGTCTTTGGGCTACTCATGGAAGATGAAATCCTTGATTCTTAACAAAACCTCCCTCTATGAAAAGACCTCCAACGTAAATTTGAACATTGTGTAGAATTGACTTCTCACTATATTCCAATCCCCTGTTTACCTTCTTATCTCCTCCTGTATGTACAAGCTTCTAGAAACCATATCCATGGTATGGACAAACCTATGAACACATTTTGCACTAAGAATCTTCTTATTTGTCCAGTACCTTTGTACCAGTTCATTATTCAAATTTGTTCATGGGTTGGAAGCTTACTTTGATACACTCCACCGCTTGTGCCCATTCATGTAGATCTATGCAGTGAATTTCCCACCAATTCATAGGTGTTCCTTTGAATATTTCATCCATGTCCTGAATTATTTAGGTCTCAGGTATAGTCTCCACCATTTTTGTTAGGAATGTGTCTAACCGTCCTATCCCATAAAACATCGATAGGTCTCACAACTCTAATATGATCCAACACACTACTTTAGTGAGTAGTGTGCATCTCCTATTTGATACCTCATACAACTTGTTTTTCCATCTTTCTATTGCATCATTTGAATCTATATCATAGGAACAAACACTTCTCCAACATAGTTCACCATCAGCTATCAGATTTGCATAGTATTCCTT
>SNQJ01S0016367.1:276097-292196 GCA_010110895.2 Picea sitchensis | reverse complement strand
ATATATATATATTCTATGAACAAGATATATGTTTCTTCATTCATGAGATCGTTATATATGTCACCCTCATTTAGATCCAATGGCACAATAACACACAAGGTTTATGTCTCAAAGGACATTTGTCTTTGCTTCATATTGTTGGGTATGCGTTATTTTCTTTGCACGACCAAATCTAGTGTCTACATTGCATTGGGTTTGTGGGGGGGTCACAAGGGAGCGTATCTTGTTAGTTGTGGAGACTGATTATCTTCTTGATTCATATCCATATATGCCTACCCACCTTGTAAAATATTATAATTTCATAGTCAATATGGATCGTTCATTATAAGATCGTAGATCTGACAGTAGAAGTTATGTTAGGGTTTTCTCCCAAGAAGGAAATCCTCTTTTTGTATGAGGGAATTATATTTCGGCTGGCATGATGAATAGAATATTAGAGGTGCATCTCTAAATAGGTTGTTGTTTTTCTTGGTTTGGGTTTCCAGGGTAAACTCTTTGTGTAATGTGTGTGTGTGTCATTGTATCTTTTCTTCTTTTATTAAGAATTTGTTTTCAGTAATTAATTATACAGTGTTAAATATACATTTGGTATCAAAGTTGTTATTGACTTTAGGGGGATTCCTTTGTGGCTAAGGGTTTGTCTTGGGTCTGTGATAAACCTTGTTATAGTAAGAAATATACGGTATCTATTCTTCAGGTGAAAACAAATGATGAGAAGTTTGAAAATAAAGATCGAGAAATTTAATGGGAAAAGTTTTCAGTTGTGGAAGCTCAATATGGAAGACATATTGGTGGGAAAATATTAGTGGATCATTGTGGATATAGGTACTACACCTACAGGAAAGTTAACAAAACACTGGAAAAAGTTAGATCGAAAGTTGAAGAGAACAATCCAGTTATGTTTCTCGGATTTAGTATTATTGAATGTGTCAGAGGAATCTAAAGCCAATGAATGATGGGATAAGTGAGGGGATTTGTATCAGTCAAAGTCCCTAGTAAATAAATTATTCATGTGGAAGAAGTTGTACAGCATGAGGATGAAAGATGGAGAGTTGGTGATAAATCATCTAAACGCCTTCAATATTGTGGTAAGTCAGATATTATTTTTTGATATTAAGATTTCTGATAAAGATAAGTGTATCAATTTATTATTCTCTTTACCAAACTCGTGGGATAGTTTAGTTTTGGCCATATGTAGTAATACAACTACTTTATGTTTTGATGATGTGGACTCATCCATGTTGTCTAAGGAGATGAGACAGAAGAATATGGAAGGATAGAGCACAAGTGCATTATTCGAAAGAGGTTTCTCCTAGGAAATAAATAGATCTAATTCCTCAAGTGGAAGATCCAAATATAAGGGAATATATAAATCTCCCAAAAAAATTGTAAAGGTATCTTGGAGATGTGGAAAAGAAGGGAATTACAAGAAGCAATGTAGATCCAAAAGTGTTGAGAGAGGGAATGGATTGGAAGATGTTCCTTCTAAATATTCAATATCATCTATGGAATAAGGAGGGGATATCTACTTGGATTCTTCAAGAAAACATGCAGATCATGAGGCATGGTTGGTTGACTCGGGTGAATCCTTTTCATATGACTCCTCATAGATATTGGTTTTGCAAATATGAAATTTATGATGGAGGTGATGTTTTCCTAGGTGATGAATAGATATCCAAAATCATAGGATGAGGAAAATTGAAGTTGAATTTCATGGATAGAAGTATTAGAACACTCCCTAGTGTTCTGCACATCCTAGGATTGGCCAGAAATTTTATTTATGTAAGCAAAATGGACGATGCAGGGGTAAAAATAGTGTTTGAGAAATAAACCTATAGGATGGTTCGAGGAGTAATGGTTTTTCTAAAGGGAGTTTGGTTTGGAAATCTGTATAAGCTACATGGAAGCACTATTAGTGATGGGTGTAATAGTTCCATTATTCATGATATTAGAGTTGAAGAAGAAAAAACTCCTACAATATCTGGAGAAAATGTTGTTTTGTGGCATCAAAGACTAGGGCATATCATAGAGAAGAGCCTTCGACTACTACCTGGTAAAGGTATGGTTGAAGGTATGTCTAAATTGTCTAAATATTTTGATTTATGTGAACATTGTGTATATGGGAAACAGAATCCGGTAAGTTTCCCCTCTAGTGCAATGAGGGCAGAGGGAATTTTACAATTGGTTCACAATGATGCTTTTGACTTGTGTCGATTCCATCACTGGGAAAATATGTGTACTATGTCTCATTTATAGATGACTTCTTGAGGAATAAATGGATATATTTCCTTGGGAATAAATATAAATCTTTGACAGGTTTAAAGATTTTAAGGCTCTTGTGGAGAATCAAACAGAGAAAAGAATTATGGTGTTGAGGAGGGGATAATGGTGGATATTTCTGTGGAAATGAATTCAAATAATTTTGTAAGAAGTGTGGTATAGCAAGGTAGAATACTACTCCATATACACCTCGAAAAAATGGAGTTGTAGAAAGGATGAACAACGCGCTAATGGAGAAATCAAGGTACATGCTCAGTGGTGTCAGGTTAGGAAAGAAATTTTGGGCAGAGGCAGTGGGTATTAAATGTTACCTAGTCAATTGATCACCATCATCATCACTAGATGAAAATACTCCACATGAGGTATGGACTGGTAAGGAATCCTCTCTCACACATCTCATAGCATTTGGTTGTGATGCATGTGTTCACGTTCCAAAGGGAAACATGAGTAAGATAAATAAAAAGAATGAAAAATGTATCTTTATTGGGTATAAATATGGTTTGAAAGGTTTATAATCTTTGGAACCCAGAAACTAAAAAGGTAGTGTATAACCGAGATGTGGTATTTAGAGAAATAAAAAATGTTGTCAAACAGGAAGTCCTACCAAAGGAGGAAGAACCAGAAAAAATAGAGTTTGAATTGAAGGATAATGAATCAGACTCTACAAAAGAATAGGAATCAAAAGAAGAAGATCCTCATAATCCAGTACTGAGGAGATTGGTCCAAGAAATAAGGAAACCATAAAGGTATACTCCACCTGATTTTAATTCATTTTTTTCTTTATATATTACCGATGGTGATCGTAGAACTGTCAGGGATGCAGTGGATTCATAGGATGGAAAACTTTGCAAAAAAACCATGATTGAAGAAATGGCATCCTTGGACAAGAATGAAGCTTGGGATCTAGTGAATTTGTCGACTGGAAGAAATCCCATTGGAAAAAAATGGTTGTTTAAGAAGAAGTTAAATGCAGAATTCTAATTGGAGAAATACAAAGCTCGGTTACTAGCAAAAGGCTATTCCCGGGTAGAGGGAATTGACTTTGGTGAAATTTTTTCTCTTATTACCAAGTTAAATTCAATTAGATTTATTTTATTTGTTGTTGTTTCTTTTTATTTTGAAGTAAAACAGATGGATGTGAAGACAACATTCCTACATGGGGATTTGGAAGAAGAAATCTACATGAAGCAACCAGAAGGATTTGTTTTGAAGGGAAAGAAAGAGTTGGTATGCAAGTTGAAAATTTCCCTATATTGGTTAAAGAAATCACCAAGGATGTGGTATCAAAAATTTGATACTTACATGTTGGGACTTGGCTTCACAAGGAGCAAAGAAGATCATTGTGTGTATTTCAAATTAATTGATGAAATATTATTTATTTGTTCTTGTATGTGGATGATATGTTGTTGATAGGAAATGACAAGGAGATTACCCGAGATGTGAAAACTCAGTTGTCCTCTAAATTTGACATGAATAATATTGGTGTTGCAAATTGCATTTTGGGCATGGAAATTAAAACAGATCGAGAAAACAAGAAACTCTGGTTAAATCAGAGGAAATATGTCGAGACAATATTGCAAAGCATTAATATGAAGGAATGTAAATCGATCATGGTCCCTATTCCTATAGGTGTAAAGTTATCTATGGATCAGTGTCCCAAGACACAAGAAGTGGAAGAGGACATGTCTTGTGTTCCATATACTAGTGTGGTTGGTATTTTGATGTATGAAATCGTCTATACTAGACCAGACATTGCACAAGTAGTGGGAGTTTTGAGCAGGTATATGTCAAAGCCAGGGAAGGAGCATTGGATAGTAGTAAATAGGGTTTTCAGTTATTTGTGTGGCACTACTAGTTATGGATTGTGATACCAATGAAGACTAGGATTGGACAGAGTGTTGGACATACATGGATTTGTTGATCGATACTGGGCTAGAGATCTGGATGAAAAAATATCTACAATAATGCATGTGTTTAACCTATTTGGAAGAGAAATCAGTTGGATGAGCAAAAGGCGGTCTGCAGTGGCACTCTCAACTACATAAGCTAAATGCATGGCAACCAGTCATGCAAGCAAGGAAGCAGTATTGTAAAATAGATTTTGTTTAGGTATTAGGTTCGTACAAAAAAATATTTGGATAGATTGTGATAGTTAGAGTGAAATATTCTTGGCGAAGAACCTGGCTTATCATTCAAGGACAAAGAATATTGACGTTCAGTATCACTTTGTGAGATTCATGGTTGAAGGAAATAAGGTGTTGTTGATGAAGGTGTTGTTGTTGTTGAACAATGTTCCAATTCATTAACAAAATTTGTGAACATTGAGAATTTATCTTGGTGTAGAGGATCTATGGGCATTGTTGCTTTGGATTTTTGACTATGTAACCTTGTAACCCCATGTATGAAAGGAAAACAAATGGGAGAATTTTGGGTATGTGTTATATGTTGGAAGATAGATTGTTGTCATTGATGTCAACCCTAGTCATGGGTTTTGGACCGCAAGATTGATAAAGGTATTTGGACATGAAGGAAAATGCACATGCATATACAACACCCATGAATGGNTTTTTTTTTTCATTTTATTTATTTATTTTTTGTTTCTAAAAATTTAAATTATGCAATTAAAAAAAGTGTGTTTTTTTAATTACTTGTTTACGACATGTTTTTTTTTTCATTTTTTAACATAAATAAAAAATTAACTTATTGATAGACAAATTTTCAAGTTTTTGATTCATGAGTCAATTTTAATTTTTTTATTTACGATGGTACCGGTTGTCAAGACCATAGTTTTAATCAAGTCTTAATTTTAACTCCAAAAATAAAATTGGTGCTAGTGGAAGCTATTGATGAAAAATAATGGTTTTATCTTGATCCCAACATTTTCAATTTTTTCTTGGCTAAAGCAAAATAATCGGGATTATCACCTTGTGTTTCTAACCTCTTTTCCAAAAATTTCAATTAATTCTCAAGAAATATGTCATTGGAATTAATGCTTCCTTTTATAATTTAAGTATATCAAAATGAAAATAAAACATTCATAACAATTTTCTTTTTGAATAATTTTGAATAGCTTTAGAAATAAAAGATCTGATAAAGGTAACAAAGAAAACTCAAATGAGACTCAAAAGTTTGAAATACAACCAATAACGTTCTTCATACCCTAAGGGGTAAGGAACATAATGAGACTTAATAATCAAATATGGTATATTGCATCATACAAATAGGACTCGTATCATCAAGTGAAAGCAAGACTGAAAACAAATTTGAAATGACAGGACACAAATGTCACTGCCTTGAATTTGCACAAAACCCTCAATCAATACTGAAAACTAATCCAGAAATTTAACAAGATTCTGTAGACTATTAGAGACAGGCGATCAACCTTGTGAAGTATATCAACAAATCATTACTTCTTGGCTCTCCCTATTGCCACCTTCAGTAGGATCCTGCTATCAACAAGAAGTCCTTAGAAATTATGTATTCCATAGATAAATGAAATAGAAAACTAATCCCACGTAAGAAGTAAGAGAAGAACTTATAAGAGTCGTTCTCTCTATCCCTTTGTCTTTGCTTGTCCCTTGAAATCTCTTTTTTTTTATTCTCAAAAGTAGTTTGATAAGTTCAACTACTTTTAGTTATGTCATTAACTAATTTAGTTAATGGGACAACTTTATAAATTAATGATAATATTTGATGATAAGGATAAATAAATGCATGCTAACTAATAGGAAGGGACTCCCTAATTACACGTTTATTTTTCAAATAATTTTCTCCTTGTTCCTCCTTTTAAATAGAGATAAATCAATGTTATCAAACATACATTAAATATCAATGTGACCCACATTCTAATCAACTCATATATAACTTGTAAACATCCTTGTGACTCTCGAATCATGAATATGACTATCAAAATAAATATATCAGTTTGTTGCCTTAGTCAAAGGATGTCATAACATGTTAAAATGTATCACCATTATGTCTCAAAATAAAATTGTTGTGTAAATAACCAAAATAATAATTAATTAGTTTGATAAAACGTACCACTATCCAAAAAAATATAACCAAAATTGTCTTCAATAGTAAAAACACTGTAAAACTAGAAGTTGTTGGAAGATTGATTGTTGTTATTGATGTCAACCCTAGTCATGGGTTTTGGACCGCAAGATTGATAAAGGTATTTGGACATGAAGGAAAATGCACATGCATATACAACACCCATGAATGGATAGTATACATCATGTTGTTTCCGGTGGTATGTGGCANATGGTGTATTGTGGTGTATTGGTGTAACTCTTATACTATTGATTCATTTCTCATTGGATATAATTGAATGGTTTAAGTATAAGTTTAAAAAGGTTTTTAAATTGTACTTGATGTTGTTTAAATTGTACTTGATACTGATTCACCCCCCTCTCAGTATCAACATTATATTCTTTGTATGACTAGACGTAGTGTCCATGTTTTGTTGGGCACGCGGGGGGGAGTCACAGGGGGAAAAATCCTATTGGTTATGGCGCCTGATTATCTTCCTAATTCATATGCATATATGACTACCGACCTTGTAAAATATTGTAATTTTGTAATCAATCTAGATCGTTCATTATAAGATCTCAGATCTGGTGGTAGAAGTTATGTTAAGGTTTTTTCCCAAGAAGGAAATCCTCTTTTTGTATGAGGGCATCATATTTTGGCTAGCATGATCAATAGAACATTAGAGGTGTGGCTCTAAATAGGTTGTTGGTTTTCTCGATTTGGGTTTCTATGGTAAAATATTTGTGTAAAATGTGTGTGTTCCATTGTATCTTTTCTGCTTTTATTAAGAATCGGTTTGTACTAATTAATTGTACAAGGTAAAATATACACATATTTAATACGACGTTGTTATTAAATTCCTTGTCAGTGTGAATTAGAGATGGATAGGGGTCTGGGTCATCCATAATCTTGATCACTCCAAAGTATTCTTTAGTTTTTACCCTATCAATGTTCACTTCCACTTAATCTAGTCTACCAATAGGATAAATTATGTATTGGTTGGAAATTCTGAGTTGAATGGGGGACCAAACCAAGTTTGGTTTACCCATCAACTCTCATGATTTTTACAGCAAGATGTTCAGGTCAGATCCTAGGTCCAACATGACACTATCCATCTCGTAACTTCCTATCTCATATATCATTTTAAATTCTCTCCTTGTGCGCTTCCTCTTGCTTACATGGTTCACATCTTGTTATATTAACATGGTATAAATAGTTGTGTCGGTCTCCCCTTCCTCCATACATCTTATCAACGTGTGGGTTAATTTGTTTGTAATTATAAGATCACCCAACACCTTAATAAAACAATGCAATAATTCACTTACCTGGTTTTCTAATTTCTCCTTGGGGTAAGTGATGAGTTGTGTTTCCTCTCACATTGTGAATCACAACTCTTCACACATGTGTTCCTCTTCTCATTCCCTCTGCCATGTATGTTTCACTTCTTCACACACATATGCCTCTTCCAACACCCTCTACACCATGCATTGTAATTATTCACATGCATGGGACTCTTATAACACCCTCTGCATTATGCATTGCAATTCTTCCTGTGTGTTGTCCTTGTCAAGAACCCTCTACGCATCATGAAAAAACTTCTTTTGTTGAACAATGTCAAACTTAGGAGGTGCTTGCACTACTTTTCTGATATTTCCTTCTACATTCTGACTTGAACTTTCTCCTCATTCCAGGTCGATTCATGTACAAATGTATCATCAAGTTACCACATGTACATCCAATTCTCCTTCCAGCTTCTAATATTCATGTGTATAAATAGTAACCATGTAGTAGTGCCCCTTATTTTCTTCCCATTTAGCGAATAATTTTGGGAAATCCTCCAGGACATGGTCTACCCTGTGGCAATTTCCACACACCTGTCTTGGTATAGAATTGCTACAAGTGGCCTATCTCACCACATTTAAAATAGGTAGGTGGTCTTCCTCATCCACCATTGTATCCTCTTCCTCTTCCATATCATCCTCTCTAGCCTCCTTGGTAGTATTCTCTGTCGAAGGCTCTGTGATATCCAAAATTATTCTCTTCCTAGACCCAATAAATATTTGTAGTGTGTTCCTTCATTAGTTGTAGTGACCGAAATTTGTTCTCATCATGGCCCATGGATTTGCAAATATCACAAAATTGGGTGTGCATGGTATTTTGATACTTCTGTAGTGTTGGACAATGAGGAGGTATATGACCCCATTGCCTATATATCTCACACCAATCGATTTGTGGTCCTGACAGAAATGGATTCAATGCACCCATTTTTGTGTAACTTCTCAGCGCGAGACACTCATTTCTATGGTGACCTTCTGCATGACACAAGGTACACTAGACATTATCACACACCACCTTATCCTTTTACATATCTTGTAGTTTCATGGTGAGGATCACAAGCTAACATTGTACATGTGCCAACCTATGAATGTCTTACCACCTCTTGGCATCGAATCTAAGCGCATTCTAGTTTCTATATCCTCTTCCTATGCCATTACCTTCTATTGGGTGAGTGGGACATGAATGTGTCGTAGAATTCTAGAAATAAACCATTCTCTATTTTAGACGTCTTGGATATGGAATTTTGGTCTATCTAACTGAATATTGAACTTTGGTCATAATCTCACATAGTTTCTCCAACTTTCTACTTAATCCTCTTAATCTTAGTTATACACTATGATTCTAACTTTGGTTTCTAAAATTCTCTTAAGATATGTCTCTTTATTTTTGTAAGGGACCTTGCTTTTCCTACCAATGTAGTATCCTTGTATTTCATGTACCATGTTAGATCTTTGTCTTTGAATGTGGTATTTATTTGCGCAATCTTTGATGCCTTGTCTATGAATTTTTTCACAGACCATATAGCTTCATATGTGAACCAATTTTATTTTGCATTGTCTCTTCCAATCCCATGAAATGTGGGAATCCTAAGGGTTGAATCATGGTTCACCATCCTCCATCTAGAACTATGTCTTCCTGACTAACTACCAATTTTTGTTTCTAATACTGACACTCTTTCTTCTGAAGTGTTGTTGACTTTAGCTTCTACTTCACTCATATCTTCTCCTTCCATTTCTTCTAATCTCTCTTATTCTACTTCTCTCACCTCTGCACTTTCTTCAATGCTTTCTTCTTGATGACAAATGTGTAAGGGGTGTGGTTCAAAGAGGGGGTTCCTCCATTCTCTCTCATCTTCTTCGGTGATGGATCCAAACGAGCTCCCTATCTTTTGCCATTCAATATTTCTCATAATCGCCAAGGTATCTTTTCCTTATTGGATGTCTCCATCGCTACTTTATTCTGTGTCAATTCTATTACTTTGTACCCGATCCTCCTTTAATGTGGCTACATCTCTCGCCAACCAATGGGATCTAACTTTGTTTTTCTCGATCTTACTCCCACTGCTTCCGGTATCCTTTCTTGATACCTCAATTCTAATGTTGCATCTCTTCAACATCCTCTCTTATTTTTTTCTTCTCTCTAGCACTAATCTTTCTCCCACACACCCTTCTGGCACAATTTTTTCTCTTAATCTTGGATCTCACTACTAATTAATGACCCCTTGCTTTCTTTTCTCTTTTCCTTTTCCCAACTCATCTCTTCTTTCATATCTATCATCTCTTGTTCTCCTCTACTCTTTTGGATCCATTCTCTTCTCACCTCATCTCATCTTCTGGATCCCTTACGTTGGATCCACCCGTTCTTACCTATTTTCTTCTCCCCCTTCTTGCCATCCCCCCCTCGCATGGGGGGGTTTACTCCACCATCCTATCGAGCTCCATGTGCATCAGCCCTTTTTCTACAAACAACATATTGATCCATAAAGGGATTTATTCCAATAGTCTCCTTCTATGGCCAACTACAAACTTTCTTTCATCACTAATGACAAATTCACTACATTCCACAAAAAACTCAACAATATACCCTTCTTTCACATGCTCAAACTAGAAATCAATATCTCTGTCCCACTTATTATCCACATATCTCATCCTGTTGATCACATATTGGTCCCAAATCGGTGATTCTTGGGATATCCATACAAATTTAATCTTTATCAGTCTCTTTATCCACTCATGCAATAAACAAGGAAACTCAAAAAAGAAACTTTCATGCAAATTTGTATAGGTGTACATTTGTCTTAGAGATATAGTCTTCTATCTCCTTCATGGTGTTAAAATTCTTCTTAGGAAGTTAAGTGTGTGTATTATTCTTTAACTTTAGTCTATTAAAACAATAATTGCATGCATAAGGATCACTAAAAGAAAGACATCCACAGTATACACAAGATTTATCCGGGGAAACCCTCATGGAGGGGAAAACCCAACAAATATTCTTCCATACAGATTCTTCAACAAGTACAATGCCTCTCTTAAGAGAGATCTCACCAAAACAAAAGATACACCAGAAACCCTAACCAGAACATAGTAGCACACCACTAGATCAAGATAGTCTTTCACCAAATAACCAAAACCCTTTACTGAGATACCCTTCCTTTGTAGTTGAGTCACTCCTTCTTTGTAGTTGTGTCACTCTAGGACTTGAGAAATATGTGAGAGAGATAGTGTGTGTGTTCTCCAAATGAGGCACTAGGACTCTTATAAATACAAGTTGGTATGCCCAGAATTAGGTCAGGGTCGACCTGTACACTTTACCCTTCTATTTTACAATTGACTTGTCAAGGCACAATAGAGCCGACTTTTACAAAGTCACAAAAGGGTCGACTTAACAAATATAATATAATATTAATATTTAGGATTTGTCTTGGTCAAATATAATATGAATATAATATGAATATCTTCTGAAGCTACTCAAACTTCAACACTCCCTCTTAGCAAGGAAGGTATACTTTTGGCACGAACATTACGACTGATTATGCTCTTATGTACACTTGACCATTGACTTGTTGAATTTCCATGAATCTATATTGAATAAGTTTTGTAACCACATTAGCATACATGGTCTTATCATCCATTCGGGATTTATGTCATCATCAGGCTTTCACTCGCCATTTCACACATAATATGGCATCTTGTTTCACACAATGAACTAGTAACCTTTGGTTGGCACACCATGAATCTAGTCCACAATGACCATGAATCTAATCATGAGGATTAGGTGATGTAGTACGCACACACTACCCATATATCCCAAGGATAGAAAACACCTCCAGCCACACGAGTTGGTCGACCATCTAAAAAGTCAGGTAACTAACCAACCCTGAAGGCATGGCATCTACTGACATTGTGTGAGGTCATGTTGACTGGTGCAATAGTTAGTAACTTTGTGTATTAGACTTTTTCACTGGAGTATCAATCTGTGTACTAGGTTGTGTCACTGGAGTAGCAGTAACAGTTCATACCAGGATTTATCATCATAGTAGCCATCTACGTACCAGGATTTATCACGGGTGTAGCAGTAACTCAGTATACCAAGATTTATCACTGGAGTAGCCATCTATGTAGCAGGATTTATCATTGGGGTAATAGTAACTAAGCATACCAGGATTTTTCATTGAAGTATCCATCTGCATACCATTCTTTATCACTGGGTTAGTAATAACTCAGTGTACCAGAATTTTTCACTAGAGTAATCGTAACATGCTCATGAATGACCACCCGTATTGTCTACCACATCCTGGAGTTGTTGCCTTGGATATCAACTATAAATCATCACTCCCTCTTACTAGGGACGTCCTTCTAGACCACAACAAGCTTATCTCTAAAGTACACAAAATTCACTTTCTATAGAGGCTTGGTCAACACATCATCTATCTTCTCATATGTAGTGACATACAGGAGCTTCACTGCTCCCCTCTGTACCATATCTCTGATATAATGGTACCTGATATCGATGTGCTTGGACTTGTCATGGAATATTGGGTTCTCTGTCAACTTCACACAACTTTGTTTGTCACACCAGATATAAGTCACCTATAACTCGAGATCAAACAATCCTACAAGTAGCTTCCGAAGCCGCATTGCTTCACTTCTAGCAGAACAATTTTTATGTACTTTGCTTCAGTTGTACTGAGTGCCACACTGTTTTGCTTCCTGTTGAGCCATGAGATCATGGTTGATCCCAGACTGAAGCAGCATCTGGATGTACTCTTTCGTTCTGTAACACTATCGGCCAATCTAAATCGGTATATCCTTGCAGGCTTATCTCACTATCTGAATTATATCTAAGTCCATAATCAATGTACCCTTCAGGTACCTCAACACATGTTTTGTTGCAACAAAGTGAACACTTCTCATCTCAACCATATACTAACTCAATGTGTTCACCGCAAAACATATATTTGTCCTTGTATTCGTTAAGTACATCAATGAACCAATCATCTATCTATACATGGTTGCATCCACTATCTCTGAATATGTATCACTCAATAACATCAGGTTTGTCACCATCAGTGTGGGAATGGCCTTGTAATACATCATTCTGAATCTCTTCAGAATCTCTATAGCATATTTTTCGTGGTTAAGGAAAATCTCACTCGATCTCTGTCATACCTCTATACCTAAGAAGTAATGCATCATTCCTAGGTCTCTCATCTCGAACTCTGCAACAAGACTCCTCTTAGTCTCATCAATGAGATTATCATATCCTATTAGAAATAGGTCACCCACATATAATAGTAGTATCATTGGTTCACCATTCACAACCTTG
Organism: Picea sitchensis; assembly: GCA_010110895.2. Classification (NCBI taxonomy): domain Eukaryota; kingdom Viridiplantae; phylum Streptophyta; class Pinopsida; order Pinales; family Pinaceae; genus Picea; species Picea sitchensis. The sequence continues at coordinate 279,221 of SNQJ01S0016367.1, read as the reverse complement.
AAGTACAGGTTGGAATCTTCTTTACTCTTGGTAAATCCCAAGCTCATCGGGACTCTGTTAATTCTACCATACCATGCTCTGGGTGCTTGTTTTAACCCATATAATTATTTAATCAATATGCACACATGTGTCTAATTGTCATGTGTATCAAAACCTTGTGGTTTCTCCACATACACTTCCTCTTCTATTACACCATTTAGAAAAGTTGTCTTCACATCCATATAGTGTACCTTCCACTTCTTTACTACAGCTAATGCAAGTATGGCTCTAATCTAAGTGTATCTTACCACAGGAGAAAATGTCTCCTCATAATCAATTCCTTCTTTCTGGGAGAAACCACATGCCACAAATATTACTTTGTACTTTTCAATACTTCCATATGTTGAATGATTCGTCTTGTAAATCCACTTGGAACTTACAACTGTCTTCTCTTTCAGTCTTGGAACCACATCCCAAACATCATTGTTTACAATGGACTGGTACTCTTCAACCATGGCATTCTTCCATTCTTTATTTCTTCCAGCCTCTTCATAACTGGTAGGCTCAGCATCAATGATGTCACTTAGCAATGCCACATAGCTAGAGTAAGGTGATGGCCTCTTTCTTTCTCTAAAGGATCCATCTGGAGCACCATACTTCTCTTCTTATTGAATGATTTTTCAAGCCCAAGCAGGTCTTCTCTTCCTGGTATTCATCTCTCGGGATGAATATGTAGGTCTCTATGGTTCTTCCATATCATGATCTTCTAGTACAACATCATTTCCTGGATTTATATCTATAACTCTGGGAGATTCAGGATCCTCATCATGAACCTCATCTGAATGTTGTTATCTTGATTTATTGAAAGATACATCCTCATCGAAGGTGACATCTCTACTAGTATCAATATGTTGATGACCAGGGATGTAAACTCGGTATGACTTTGATATCTCACTGTATCGAACAAATATACCCTTCTTTCCTTAAGGGTCCAAATTCGATCTCTTGTCCTTGGGGACATGCACATATACTGGACAGCCAAATATCCTCAAGTAGCTAACCTCTGGCTTTTCACTTGTAAACATTTCTTCTGGTGTCTTGTTCCCAAATACTCTATGGGGACTTATGTTCTACACATATACAACAGTCCTGGATGCCTCTTCCCACAACTGCATCGGTAAATTTTGATCATGAATCATGACCTTCACTGGTTACATGATTGTACGGTTCTTTCTTTCCGCCACACCATTCTGTTAAGGATTTTAGGGAGTAGAGAGCTACCTCTTAATCCCAACTTTCTTACAAAATGTCTTGAATTCATCTGAAGTGAATTCACCTCCATTATTTGACCTCAAAATATTTATTTTCCTTTTATACAAGTTTTCAACAAGTGCCTTGAATTCTTTGAACTTGTTGAACACTTCATTTTTATCCTTCAAAAAGTAAATCCAAGTTTTACATGAGAAATCATCAATAAATGAAACATAGTATACATACATGCTGAGTGAAGCGGTTGATATTGTTCCACACGTGTATGAATGTAAAATGTCCAAGACTCCCTTAGCTTTGTTATCATTGCTTGGAAATGGTTTTTTCACGTTCTTTCCTTGTGCACATCCCTTGCATATTCCTTCATGTTCCACTTGGATTTCTAGAAAACCTGTCACCTTCTTTATCATGATTGGTAATGCTTTGTAATGTATATGAGAAAACCTACTATGTCATATTTCACTTGGAGTAATTCTATTGTGTACTAATGCTTCAACAAAATGTCCTTTTGACTTGTATAAGCCTCCTTCGTGTACCCCAATCACTATGAAATCATCAATGTATTTTCATCTAGGCCACATGAGGAATTCACCATCAATGAAAGAAACTTTGAATCCTTTCTTATCTAAAGTTGATATAGAAAGAAGATTCTTTTTCAAACCAGGTACATATAATACATCCTTCATCTTCATCAGTTTTCTGGAGTCTAACTTGTAGGATGATTCTCCTACTCCTTTAATGGGATATTGATAGTCATCACCTAGCTTCACCTTGTGAGGTGAACCTTTCTAAACAAGATCTAAGAGAGATTCCTTATAAATAGTCATGTTCTTAGAAGCACCACTATCAATAAGCCATGTGTCACTTTCATGAGTGACTGTACCTATAAGAGCTGAGATCAAAACATATTCTTCATTTGAGTCTTCTTCTTTGGTTTTCTCATGATCATGTTTATCATCTTCTGCGACATGAGCATGCATTCTATACTTTCCTTCTCTGACTTGACCTTTGGAATTGGGACAATTTATGGCAATTTGTCCCATCTTCTGACAAATGAAGCATCTATAACTTGAGAAATGCTTCTTGAACTTGTGATACTTTTGCAATCCATGAGGTTTCTTATGTGAGTGAAATTATTTCTTTCTCTTTCCTTTTCGAGTATGTGCTTCTAGTGCTTGATTTTCTTCATCGCCTAGTTTCCCTTATCTTGTTGCTAATCTAGCTTCTTCTTGAGTACAATCCTCCCAAAATCTGCTAAAACTTGTTATCCTTCTTCTTGAACACATACCCTAGATGAATGATTCCCAAGATCTGGGGAGACCATTCAATGTATTCATCACCAACTTGGTTTCTTTGATTGTGTCTCCAATGGCTTCTAAATGTTCTTTGATATGATACACTCTTGTGAAGTATGATTGGATAGTTTCTAAACTTTCCATCTTCACATTCTTGAGTTGTGTTCTCAAGGTCATATTTTAGTTGATGTTCTTTCCTTCATACAATCTGGATAAGGCATCAAACATTTGCTTGGGAGTTGTCAATGATGAGACACAGGGGATCAAATGATCCTTGATAGAATCAATAATGATTATCTTTGCCTTTACTAGTTTCTTCTTGTATTTTTCCTTAGCCTTGTTTTCAATAGGTTATGGAACTTCTTCTTTTACGAAATATTCTAGATCATTCTCTTATAGAATGAGCATCACTATGTACTTCCATGTTAAGAACCAAACATCAATTCCTTCTTGACTCTATGGTAGGTTTTCAAAAATCTCGAGTGCCCTCCTACTGGAGAGGTGTGCAATTCCAATAGTACCTTTTGTTTGAGTTGGGAGTTCTTACATAAATATAAGTGATCTTTGTACCATAGTGAATC